>WAAE01012602.1:0-16699 GCA_013400495.1 Nicator chloris | reverse complement strand
CCTCTATGTGTCATTTATAAGCTATGGCTTTCATTGATAAAGTCACAAAGCAAATGAACAGCTATCAAATAGCAAAAGACCAAAAATATAGATGTGATGCTTATCTAGTGCATAAATTTATGAAAGCCTTGCTTATCTATTGCAGTAACAGGGCTTTTCAAAACCACAGTCAGTGTTTTTAGAATGCTGTGAGGCAGACAGAGGTTCTTTCCCTGATGTCCAACTCGTAATGCTCTTACCAAATACCTTTTCTTGCTTTTGGATTGTGTCTTGTGACACACTGGGATTACAGAGTGCAAGTTTTTTAATGTTGTTGTTTAACTCTCTCAGGAAAAATCCTGAATTTGCTTGGTTAACCCCGCCTCAAAGTTAAGGAGTTCCTTTCTTCTCCGTTCTACTATTCAGACTACTCCTGTCTTACTAACTCCCCCTGTTTACATCTTAGTAGGAGGTTCGAATGAGCTGCTTTTCTTCCTTAGGCACTGGAATAACAAAGTCTCTCATTCAGTAAGTGTGCTTGGATTCTGATTCACTTTACAACAATTACTCTTTTTTTTCTGACATACTTCTGCAGCGAGACAGACATTTCATTTGAATTGAAGAAAAGGAAATTTGAATGTTTAAAAATAATTCCTCTGTACTTACACCTTCAAGTTTGGAACAGTAAAAATGAGTACATTAAAATGCATTTCTTTGATCCTTCAATTCCTATAATAATGTGAGTTAAATAGTATTTATATGTTCTTAGCTTTTGATGCCTGAAGTAAAAAGGTTGGATGGGTACTACAAAGAGTTGAGCTGGTTGAGAATGACGTTAGATCATCAATCTTGTTTATGTCCAGCAAGCTCAACACCAAAGAAAACATGGAGAATTACTCTTTTCCATCTCTGTCTTTTGACTTGTGGGAGACTGAAGTATTTTCTTTACAGAAATTAGAAAAAGTTACAGCTTTTGCTGTCTCCTAAGTGGAACACCTGAATGGACAGTTAGGCCATGTGTATTTTGGAAGTGGCAGATGAAATCCTCAGCTGACCAAGTGCTGTGCACAGTGCACAAGTGCACATCTTGCTCACTGAATAACTGGAAGCAGTGGAAAAGGAGCAGAGAGCTCTGAAGCCTGGAAAGCTTCAAGCAAGCAATTGGAAATATAAATGTGTTTGGGTTTTGCAAGTAGGAATATGCTTTTTGGGGTTTGGGGGGTTTTTTTTTTGAGTGTGAGGTTAATTGGACTATTGAGATTTTTAAGGTAGACTAAAAACTATAGAACTCTCTAAGTCTCCCCCTAATTATACCCAATTATGTTAATTGATGTCATTAAGGGAATGCTCTCAAAAATACTGATAATCACCATTTAAAATTCTGGTCTTTGAAGTTAGACTGATGTAGTAGTGAAAAACAGAAGATACTGAATTTTGAGCAGTGAAAGAAAATATGATTTTTCTAGTTTGTCTTATTTTTGGCAGTCAGGTTTTACTTTTTCTTCCTAAAGGCTTTTTTAAATACTAATTGAACTTGATGGATGTTCATAAAGGACCCCACTCTTAAGTATTTGGTGCTTAAATATCTTCAATTAAAGAACACACCCTCCCCACCCAATAAGCAGGCACTATTATAACATATCTTTGAAGTCTAAACACTGGTGAAATTAAAAACGAGGTGTAAACTGTCCTCCACTTGTCCTCCTCCTCTTCTCCAAACCACTATATGTCAAAACTTTTGCAGTGTAAAATACTTGCAGGCACCTTTCAAGCATCACAGAGAATATTACTTTGAAAAGAGAATCCTTCTCTCACCTAAATCTATAACAGTTTCTGCTTTTGCAATTCACCTTGAAATAAATGTCCTTTTTCTTCGTTTAATTCCCATTTTCTAGACCTGTCACCAGCTTTTGTAGGCTCATGTCCATATCAGAGTGTCACAATTTAACTTACTCTGTAATGGTTTTTGTTCCATTAGCGAGGCTGGCATTGACTTTGGGCTAGAAACCAAACATTTTCTGCTTCTCAAGTGTTTGTTCCCATGGCATGGTATAATGCTCTTGTGCACTTTGTTTTTCTCAGCCTCAGGCTTCCACCCTCCAGGTTTATATAGCATCAGCTTTAAATAACTCTCTCTTTTTAGTAAAACCTATAAAAACTGTATTCTATAGTTGTTCAGTCAGTTTTCTCAACTCATTTTGTTCCAGTGTGAATAACTACTTTTCAGACTCCCATATACATTGACATACCTAGATTTTTGTCCACAGTAACAAATTGTGTGTTTGCTGCTATCCAATTCTCCAGCAATGAATGGAATAGTTTAGTGGGGAATAAGTCACATGATGTTTACAACTACCTTTGGCCAAAACAATACAAAAGAGTTTGAAGATTCTCAGGAGAACCCAAAACTTGTCAAGGGCTGATTTTATTGAACTCACAGAGTTCAATAGGAGTTCACAGGAACTCGTTGAAATAAGCTTTTTTAGACAATCTTATGATCCTAGTATGGTGATTTCAGATGGATTGAGCTAAGACTCCCTGGACCATTTGTTGTTCTGCTGAATTCTTGCATCCAGCTGGCCTGTGGTTGTGCCTGATTACCCCAATTTATGTGGGATGTTTCCTTCCATTATTTTAAGTTCTGTGCAAAGCATCACACTGTTTCACCAGGAGAGAGCCATATGGGACAATTCTTTGATCTGCAGGAGGTCTCCTCTGACAATGTGTCTTCTCTACTGAAAAGGGTAGGATTTGCTTCTAAACCTGGGGAAGCTGCTAAGACGCCCCTGTCCCTCTCTCCATATTATCAAAGTATTGAAGGATTCAGGAGTGCCTGTCAGGTGGTAAATGCTGAATGTAAAATGTAAAAGCACAGGGCTGCCTGAGGGAGTCTCTGGGACTGGCTGAAGGTCTCACCTGGAGAATTCCTGTAACAATCCTGCTGTGCTGTGAAGTCAGGGTTTCAGTTCATCACCTCCTCTCAAACTGCTCCATTTCTTCCCATGGAGGCAGGCTGCTAAACTTCCTAGGTAATATCCTTACTTCCCATGTGTTTGCTGACAGCATTTTCTAGTGCTAGCTCTAGTATTGCCCAGTGCATTATGGAGCTTTGAAAAACAAACACGAAAAGGCCTAAAGAATACTTGTTTACTGCATTGGGATACCGTGTTTCTCTGTGCTTGGGCGCGATTCTTCTCACACAAAATACGGTGACAGATGGCAACACTGTGTATATAAGGGGTGATTAATGTCCTTCTCTAACTGAAACAGCTTTACATTCCTCAGCCCACAAAAATCCAGAAAAAATAAGTAATGTTTAATAACATGCTACTGTATTCATTTCTGTTTAGCTGTTCTAAATGAGAAAAAAAAATGTGCAGAATACAAATTCGTAGGTTTGCCTGCCTATAGGATTTGGATTTGCTTAATGTGAAAACTGACATTTTATACTCCGTAATCTGAATTTTTCATCTAATATGACTAAAAAATCCCCTACGTAATTATGTATTCCAGGTAAAAATTGGTTTTAATAATGCATTGAAAGTTTCAGAAAAATCAAACAAAAGTGAGCTGAAAGAAATGGCACTAGCAGAAAATCCTTCAAAGCAAACCCAATAAGGAGATAGAAAAAAAACCCAAAACATTGTGACTTGGAGTTCTGAAAGTGATTTTTATTTGCACTTGACTTAAAGTTTATTGCTTTAAGAAATGAGGTGAATAACCTGAAGAGAAAATGGAACTTTCCTTGTGGTCAAAATAAAAAATTTCACATCGGTTCAGGGCTCTTACCAGCACTAGAGATGTTTCAGAACTGGCTGTTGAGGTAAACAATGTCACGTTTATGATCAATATCTGTAAGAAAACGTGATGTAATGGTTGGTTCTAAACTGTTCCCAGTAGTGTGTCTGGTTCAATGAATTTCTTTAGTAGACATTTAGCAGGCTGCACCAAGCATTCGAGTTCTGCAATGCAGCTCTTGCAGCACAGCTCCCAGGCAGGGTGCAGCCATCAGGCCCAGGAGCGTGTTTTGGCGGGCGCTCGCCACGAGCGTGTTTCAGTGCGTGCTGCCCATCACCTCCTCGTCTGCGTCCCCCCGAGCTGATCACTTCCTAAAGGCATTTAAAGGAGGAATCTCGCCTGCACATTTTATTCATAACACTCCCCGCGAGCGTGTTTCGGCGGGCGCTCCCCGCGAGCGTGTTTCGGCGGGCGCTCCCCACGAGCGTGTTTCGGCGGGTGCTCACCATGAGCGTGTTTCGGCAGGTGCTCCATGCCTCATGGAGTGCTGGGTAGTCGCTTTTGGAACTGCTTGGTTGTGCGTTTTCTCCACGCAGGGAGGCAACTGGAACGTATTT
This sequence comes from Nicator chloris, assembly GCA_013400495.1. NCBI lineage: Eukaryota > Metazoa > Chordata > Aves > Passeriformes > Pycnonotidae > Nicator > Nicator chloris. Next base: position 12,365 of record WAAE01012602.1, on the reverse strand, counting down.
CCTTCACACAGCTGTGTTTGGAGTTGTTTGGATGTGAATCAGAGCATGCTGAGTTGCTGGGTTTTCAGTTTTAGTTTTTCCAGCTCTGATTGTAAGCTCATGGTTTTAATTAATTACTTCTCTTTTCCTCGTAATTAATTCTTTCTTTTGCTTTTATGATCCCTGAGTCTCATCCTCTATTTTTGGTTTCCTGTAATGCATATATCGTTGTATTTTCAGCCTGCATACGCAGTTTGTAATTTTGGTGCTGCTCCAAACCCTCAATTAGGTAAGCCATATGTTCAGAAAAGCAGCTTCAGAGCACAGCAGATCAGGAAATCAGAGCCCTGAGCTAACGTTCAGCTTACGCACTCGTCACTGCCTGCCTCCCCTGATTTGAGTGTGATCCAGAACATTTGGGGTATATGACAAACTGTTCTTTGCAGTCCAAAAACTTTAACCATTAGTAAAACTGGCCACTGAGCCAATAAGTTTTTATTTTTGTGCAAATTTCTGTGTTTCTGTTGCAATCCTGAGCCAGTAGTGTTTGCAGCCCCCCAGTATTCCATAATGCTTTATGGCAATATTAAACCAGGAGGGTGGATAAAGACCTAACTTTAGCCCATAAGAAAGCCAGATGTCTCTGTCAGGGATGTGCAGCTGTGGGGTGTAACGCAGGTCTTGGTTGTAGGAAGAGGAGCTGTGATCCTCAGCTTTATTGCTTTGTTACTGATCATTGTGCTGGGCTGAAGGCAGCTCATACTACATAAGGGGAACTTTATTTTCCCAGTGATCTCCAGATCCGAAAAGTGGGGTTAATCCATTGCTGCTTCTGTGTGAATAATTACAATAATGGCCAACTACACATATGCTAAAAGCTGTTCAGTAACCTCTGTCTGCTTGAGCAGCATTCCATCAGATGTATGTTCTCTAAAAAAAAAAAAAATCAGTATAGACAAGTTGGGTTGCTCAATGGAAATGTCTAGATAACGGGAGATTTGTTAAATCTCACAGTTATGTATAATTGCAGTTCTGGCATAAAGGCACACAGAAGTGCAAGAAGCGGCTCACTGGGGTAACCAGTGAAGTAATTTTTAAACAAAAGGGTACTTGATTAGCGTTCTTAAATAGACAGAGGGGATCAATAAAGGCTATTCAAAATATTACAGGACATTTAATTAATAAGGAAATTAAGAGATCCTTAAAGGGTCTTTGATATATTGAAATACAGCAGGAAAACCTCAGGAAAAGGAACAGAAGTGGACCCCCTCAAGAGGCTACACTCTTAATTTGCTCCCTGGAGTATTGTGGCTGATAATTGCTCTGGGAAATTTCTGAATCATAACAAGAACAAAAAATTAATTTCATTCCAAATGTTTTTCTTTTATATTTTTTTCCTGGTTTTCTAATAAAGGACTCCAGCTACTCTTGGCTAGAATATGGTAAATTTGTGAGAGAATAAGATGATTGTACAGTGTTTGCTATAGTTGTGCATCTGCTTCTCTAGAAAATGTCACTAAAGGAATGGGGTTAAAGAAAACTTGGAGAGTCTAAAGCCCACAACAATCTTAGAAATCTCATGGAGGGAAAAGTGGGTGTGAAGGGCAATATTTATCTGCAAAGATGATTTTGGGAAGTAGTGTCATGCAGTGCCTGGACATAGACGTGTTCTGGTTTTACTTGTCAGTTTTAGATCGGCTGTTAGGAGAAATCTCTTCATCCAGGGGGTGATGTAGCACTGGGACAGGTTTTCCCAGGAAGAGGTTTAGTCACCACTCCTGGAGGTTTCTCCAAGAGGTTCAGGTGTGGCACTTAGGGACAAGGTTCAGTGGCAGGTTGGCTGAATGTTCCGAATGGATGTGGGGTTTAGATAAGCCCCTGCCTTTTGCCCAGGCCTCTGGCAGCAGGGAGGAGCTTTATTGAGGTGTGCAGCACCCCAATGGCCACTCTCACTCACCGTTAATAATGGCTGACTTGCTCTGTTATAGAATGGTTTATTTATTTGATAGACACAAAACTAACAGACATAAGACTAAAAACAAACTAATAGTACACAGGAAGGAGGACAAAAAGAAGCTACTTGTAAACAAATACAGTACAGGATAAAAGGTACCTATTAATGTTAGAGCTAGTGAAGAAATAATGTAACTTAGGATTCAGGGTATCTTACCATCCAGCTGCTGGTGGGGCACACATCCACATCCTTTCCCTCAATCCCCAGGGAAGTAACCATGGAATCTGCATCCAAAGTCAAATGCTTATTAGGGTGTAAGAGGCTTCTGCCTCTGTGGTAACTCCAGTGTCTTTTATAGTTTGTAAAACAGTGTCTCTCAGTCAAGAGTATTTCTTTTACCTCTACCCACATCTGCTCTCCAGACTGAGATGTTGGCTCTTAGCTGAGGTCTGAGCCCTTTTGGCACCAAAGATGCCTCCTTGCTGGGCCTTGTAGCCCCTGGGTCATGTCTTTATGCACCAGCTATCTGTGCTGGCTTAGCAGTTGGAGGTTGAACTCCATGGCTTTAAGGGGTTTTTACAAGCCAAATGATTCTGTGATTCCCTTCTGTAGGGTCACAGTCATTGAGTCAGCACAGGATTTATATGACTGGCTGTAATTTGTCTTCTGGAGAATATCCTGCACTGGGCTTGCAGTCTGCGTGAATATGACATTCATGAGTGAAGATTCAGGAAGGAGCTGTGAGGTTTTTCCCAGTACAACTGGATAGAGAAGGTTATACATGATCTTTTTTGTCTAAACCTATACATTTTATTTTCCCAGGGAAAGGGGCAAAGAAGGTTAAAAAGAAGAAATTTTCTCTAAGTTCAGCTCATAGGAGCAAGCCAGAAAAGCTAGAAAGGCAGGAGGTTAACTTCTTTATGACATAGAATATTTCATATTACATTCTTCACATCTCTGTAAATTATGAGCTATAAGTGATCTATCAAATGATTTATTTTCAGAAACAATATTTTATATGTCTTGTTATAATTTGTACCTCTTTTAACCTCATTAAAATCCAAGGAGATCTATTTTTTATGGCCAAGGGAATAGTGAAGGACAAAGTAGGGTCTGCCATTTCAATATAGGAAAGCAAGAGAGTTCTGCAAGTCATTTCTACTGAGAGATTTAATTTGTGTGTGGTAAGTCTCCTGAATTACCATTGTTATGAGAACTGGAGGACATAGGAACAGCTAATTAGGACTTTACAAAAGTCTTTCTCATATAGCAACCCCAAAAATTAATTGGAAAAATATCTATGTGATAATGTTATGCCAGTATATTCACAGGGCTTCTAATTACTTCCTTCATTTCATTTGTTTTGCTTTTGCTTTTTGCTTTCTCAGCAAAACTGACAATTTCCATTCATTCATGCACATAGCGCTGTAGGCATGTGTGCTGTATTTGAGAAGGGTATATTTTACTGTTAAATTTACCAAATGTTAACTTTTATTGTGAAATTCTATCCATTGTTAGAGGGGGATTAGCATTAAGCCACCTCAAGTTCCTCCTGTCCTGGTTCCAGTAAAAATGTTTTTGAGCATTAAAGATATATATGATAAGGAACTGTGCTTTGGTTTCATTTTTATGTCTGATCCCATTATTGAAATTCAACTTTGAAAGGGCTACTGCAGAATTCAAACTGTTATATCTCTTCTGTTTCCTTCATAAAGAACCTATTATTGATAAAAATAAAGCTGCAAGACAGTTAAAACTTGCTAAGTGAGAACAGTAACACTTATGCATCACATAAGCACTTAAAGGAAGATAATCTGCCACATGAGACATTTTTCTTATCAGCTGTCTGGGTGGATACTTGAACAAAGCACAGTAATCTTAACTTCAGCTTGCATTTTGCCATGGTTGTTTATATCATTTTAATACAAATACGTCGTATTTGTGGGATTTTTTTGTAAATGTACTGGTTGGGAAAAGTCAAAAATTCCATTCATGTGGGTTTTTGTGGGGAAAAAAAAAAGAGTTTATAAGTTTTTTCAGGAAATTACATATGCAGTAATCAGTGTGTCTAATTTGAAGTAGGAGAGAAATAATATATTGAAAATTCCATTTAATGCTTAGCACCATGTCACTGTGTGCCTATGCAATTTTTTTAGGCTATTTTGGGGATGATTTTTGTGCTGTCAGTATAGCCTGTGATGAATAATGGGAGAGCAATGCTTTATTGTATGGCTAAATCGCATTGGTGCTGTAAGAAATGCGCTTTTAAATGTCAGAGTATCAGGTTTGTGTTTTTCATGTGCACGGTGAAGGATTTAAGATGTCAGTAATTTCTCATCTCCTTGCTTTTAAGCATGTATGTTTTGTAAATTGTGTTATCTAAAACTACTGTCACTAAGCAGCTTTTACTGACTTTTAAAGTGATTTTTTATTTAGTTTTTTTTCCTGAAATTCTATGGCATTTATTAGATTGTTTTTGTAGGTTTGGGTTTTTGGTGGGGTTTTGGCTTTTGTTGGGGCTTTTTTGTTTGTTTCTTGTTGTGTGTGTGTCTTTAGATTTGGAGATCAGATAAACGTCTATTAATTAGACTTGTAATGACTGATCAGCAGAGTATCTAAATTTAAATTTATCTATCTATATTTAAATCAATGCAGAAGAAAGAAAAGAAAGGATTTACTTTATCTGTAGGAAATAAATAGCCAACTTTTTTGATCTTAAAGGAGGAAACAGATTTTAAATCTTAGTTTTGTAAGTCAATTTGCTTTGACATCGTGACAAATGCATAATGTGTTATCATCTTAAAGCCATCTAAAGACAAAGTTGCTGCAGAATTTAGTGGCTTTCTGTCCACTAGGTAAGATTAGAATTTTGAAGACCTTCAGAAATAGGGAGTAGAGCTCGTAATCTTTAAGGCTCCTTTGAAAACTTGGTGCTGAATATATACCCAGAGTAAAAATAAGTATTTTGAGGGTTGGGTTTTTTCCTAAACTTCTGATGTTGATCTGGTTTTCCCTGATGGTCCTCACCTGTCCCCAGTCTCAAACCTGTTTTTCTGCTGTTGTCCACAAAGGTATCAGGTAATCCCCAGTGTGCACTATAAGTTTGAAGAGTTCTGTGAACAAGTTAAAGCCGCCAAGAAAAGCTTTGGCAAGAAAAGCTTTGGGGTGAGGCAGTGCAGGATTGGTGATGGCAGCAGTGGTTGACACTGAGACAGGAACTCTTGAAATAAATGGGAGAAGCTGATGGGAGCAATAAAATGAAAGTGTGTACAGTGTGCTCTGCACTTGTCATCACCACCTTCCCAAAACAGCTCTAGCTTATTAACTTTTATGTCAATTGTCACAGAATTCTTGGTTCTGTTTGTTTCCAGGGGTTTTTCTGCTGTGCACTGTGACTATGGCTGCCTGGCCTGCAGGCAGGAGGAGCCTCACGACTGTCCTCCCTGGGCGACCCTGGGTCACTGCTGGAAGGCTCAGTGGAGTGGGTGAGTGAAGGCAGAGGAGAAGGGAGCTCACAGTGTGAGGGGCAGCGTCTGTCAAAAGAGCAGAGGAACCCTGACACATCTCAGATGTGGCTACACAGGAATGTTCTTGGACACGCTGCACTGTTCTGCACTTCCAGTGTCAAAGGAGGAAATCTGAAGGGAAGGTCCTGCTCCGTGGTTGCAACATGTTGAGGGTAAGTCTCCCCTTTCCCACTTTTGTTTCAAGTTGTTTTCTCTAGTTCATGGCTCGTGCCTCTAGTCTCTCATGATGAAACTCAAGCTTTGGATTTTTTGTGGGTCTGATGTCTGTAAGGAAAAAGATAAAGGCACAGATACATCAAAGCTAGGGATTGCTGCAGGTTGCATCACAGAGACTTTCTCCCATATTTGAAGCAGTCTGTGACAATCTGGCAGACTGGGAGGGCTGGAAGCTCTCTTTCTTTGCATAGCTCTGCATATCAGCAAACTGGAAATGATTGAAAATTGGTTGTGTCCACATGGAAAATATTTGAATTCACTTAAAATGTCCAGTAATTGAGATTTAGTCTTTCTGGAATATTTGGTTACTTCAAGGCCAGATTCAGATTCTTTATAGAGTTATAACTGGAGAAAATAATCTGGAGTTCTGAACAGGAACTGAACTGTAGTCAAATTTTGTCCGTGTGGCAGACGAGTCAATGAGTTCTGCCATTCCTTTCAGTATCTGTGACAAATTAAATGAGCTGCAAAATAACTTTTTCCATCTGTGAAAAGGAAAATAGGTCTACAGCTGTTTTTAAAGTTTGTGTGAGTACCAAGGTAAATTGACTAAATTAGTTTTAGGCTATAAATGAATTCTGAGCATTTGCACAACAGATTAAAATGTACTTCTGGTGCCAAATATTCTGGTGATAACTGATAAGGAAATAAATATCGGTATGACTGATTCAGAATAAGCTGTTTGCAAGACAATAAAGAAGCAAGAATTGCTTTTTAAAACCAAGTTGCTCAGTTTCCTGCTACATTATTTGCATGTTAATGCCAAAGAAGCAGAAGTTACTTGGTATTGCCACACAAACTGTTTTATCTCGTCAAACTGTTTAAGTTAGAGCACCTTGTAAAATCAGCTGTTATACTATCAGTTGTGCCTGCCTACTCCAAAAGGAATCACCTTTCAGGGATCTTAACGGTGTCGTCGGCAACTCCTTTTCTGTCACCAGGCAGGTTCTGTGTTACAGCTGCTGATACAGTCTGTAGGGAAAAGTTGTGCTAAGGATTCTCTTTTTCTCCACTTTGTGACTTCTATAATTTCATGGAAAAATCTCTAGTCCTTCTCGAGTGACATTTTCATAGTGTCAGAAAAGATGGAGAATTCACTGTTCAGTTTTAACTAGAAACAAGGGCCATTTGTAAATCACCATTTTAACCCCTCCTTCCACCAGAACTCTTTTCCTGGAAGACTTGTATTGTCTTAGGGTGAGTAGCAGCTTAGGGGAGGAACACATGGTTTTGATTAGGCAATAAATAAGAATTTCAGTTGTGTTTAGTGCATATGAAAGCTCTTATCAGCTGCTATACTAAATAAACTTTCATTTGATGGAGTCCCAATAGCCTTTATTAGAGATTCCAGAACAGTCCTTGTCACTTGCCAGTTGCTGTACCATTATGTTTAAAGAATATTTTCAGGTGATTAAGTGTCCTCCTAATTAAAGATCAGCTTGTTCATACATTTAATTATCATTTTATAACTGGATTAATTTTCTTGTAAAGTTACCCAGAGTTGGTTTTTTCTGCCTTCCCTTGAAGAAAGTCTTTATTTGGTACTGTTTTCAATCTGTAAATTTACTGAATCAAACTTAGGGTGTTAAACTGTGACCTCAGTCCAAAAGTAAAGTCATGCACTTCATTTTATCTGTGTAAGTACATTTTTACACTTCAGTGGCAATGAATAGTTGTTTCAAGTATGCAATTGGGAATAATTGATATGGTGTGGTATAGGGTTTTAATCTGAGTCAGAAACACATAAATATTATGGGTCTTGAATAAGCAGAAGTTAATTTAACAAAAAAACCCAAAAACTTGTAGTAGGGAAATAGATTTTGAGGTGTGCTTTATTGATATGATAAAGTTGATATCAGGGAACCTGACAAATTCTAAGGACAAATTAGTCCAAGTACAGTCCAGAAACACTGTGTGGATGAGTTTGGTAAGTAGGAGAAAGAAAAGAAGAAAACAGAAAAAGACACCCTTGCTATTAAATCCATTAAGCAAACTTAATGCCCAAAGCTTTCTCACTGGCTTCATTATTCCAGTTTACTTATTTATTTTTGGTTTTATTTATCTCCCAGCCTGTGCTATGGGATTAGCGTCTCTTTCAAACACAGGTTTACAGCCCAGGCTCTGTCCTGTCTCTTTGAACATTCTCTGCAGTTGAGTCTTTCATTCCAAGCCGTTGACTTTGCATTCCAGCAAATGCTTTTTCTTTTAGATGCAGAGCTTTGTTTTGAACGTTCCTGCTAAGCACTGGCCTCTCCCTTTGCACCAGGCTTCTGGCTCAGCCCTTTGCCAGGTCCTGCTGTAGGCATAGGATCCCACTCTTTGTGACAGTGTGGCCCCGAGTCAAGCTGCAAGCCCGTCCTTGTCCCAGTGCTGCTGTCAGGAATAACGGTGACACCCCACATTTTCTTTGGGTATTATTTCTGTCATTATTAGGCCATTTGTTCAAACATTCCTTCCTGTTGTTTTAAAAGCTAAAACCATTGAAGGTGTTTCTTGGAGTCCAGCATTCTGCCTTCCCTTTGAGAGGCAGTTATTCTCTAAGAATCATCCATGCTTTTGATTTTGCACAGGGCAAAAGGAGTCAATGATCATCGTGTTTAATGATTCAAGAAATACAAAGCATGACAGGCTCTGAGACCTAGGAAAAGCCCTGTATCAGAGAAATCTGCTATTTTTCAGTTGAGCCACAGGCATAAAATTTTGTTTTGTTTGCTGGCTTTGACATGGCACGAGTTTGGGCACTGCTGGAGAAGCCATTTCTCAAAGGTCTGTTCTCAAACGCAGTTCACACAAGGCACTGTAATGCAATGGATGGGGGTTTGCCATCTCATCTGTAAAAGGGTTCCTGTGTGTTCTGTGTGCCATGCATGCAGGCTGCCTGTGCTCAAAGAATGCTGTGAGCATTCCAGCATTTACTCTCCTGGCAGTACACTGCTCTGTCACTCGGTGTCAGCTCTGGAGCCGTTCTGTGCACTTGTGACAATTTCATCTGCAATGCTTCACTGGGCAAGAAGTCTTGCTGGGCCACGTTGATTCCCTGGTGTGTCACCTTGTCATCTTACAGCAGCACATCATGATGTAGCTCTCCACGTTCTCTTCCCCTGGCAGCAGCTGGAAGTGCCTTTCATCTGAAACATGACTTCTGCAGTACAAATGGTCATCTTAGCAAACAAAACAATCTGCGTTTCCTGCAACACCTATTTTTTTTTTCCCTACTAATTTAAAAACTGTTTTGTGACTTGGCTGGGAGAAATATCCTGAGTAACACTTACTGGTGAAAGGTTTAAGCAGTTTCTGCTGGGGAACCATATTTTAAGTAAATTCACCGGTTTACATTTGACTGTACCAAAGCAGTCTTGTTCAGTAATAAGAGATATTATGCACTGCTTACAAAAAAAACCAAAAAGGCAAGTTCTCTCAAGTTTGGAACCACCTCCAGGTATCTGTGTAGAGCCTATGGAATATGCTTCTGGATGCCTTGTATACAAAAGGGAAGGAGAACAGTCAAGACTAATCTGAGCTGTTCTTAATCCTAAATATGAAAATATGTGATAGTTTGGGGCTGAGTCGTTTTAGTTTGGGGTTAAAAGGTGAGTTTTTTTGTTTTGGGGGGGTTGGTTGGTATTTTTTGGGGTTTTTTTGGTTTTTGGGTTTTTTTGTGTTTTTTTGTGTCAACAAGTAAAGATGCCTAATTTGCATGTAAAGATGCATAACTTGCAAGTAATATTTAACAGATGGTCGTGATGTTTTAAGTTGCTTGAGGCTGGAATATCATAGTATTCTTATATCTGGATTAGTATCTAGGGAGAAAGGAGGCCCATTTGGTCAGGAAATGCATCTTCAGATAAAACCAAATTACACTTAACTTGGCTGCTTGAATGCCAGTAACATGTGAAGTGAAAGACAACAATAATAAATACATTGTTCTTGTTCATGCTCATATTTTTGCTGGATAGGGGAGAAGGTGTCAGTCTTGGAATTGTTTTTTGTTTGCAGGGTTTCTTTGGAACCTCAATTCAAAGTAAAATGAAATAGGATTTTAAGACAATAGTTGTACTTACTTGTAAAAGATTTGTTGAAGATGATCAGACAGAAAGGGCTCATCAAGGTATGCAGTTTTTAGGAGAAACGTCCTATACCATGACTGTATAATGAGGAGTGAAGTAATTTTTTTTGCCTATTCCATAAATAAATGTAAATCCCAGGTACCAATAACCCTCTTTATTACATTACCCTTCTCTGTCCTAGATGCAGGTTCTAGGAAAGCAATTTTTGTAATTTCCCAACTAAGAATTAGGCTACAGTGAGGGGAGAGAACAGGGGCTTCTCTTTGCTCCCCTGCTGTAATCAGAAGGAAATCACTGAGTGTTTTCCTCTCTCATATGTGAATCTATTGAGACACAGAAGATAATGAATGACACAATGACATGAAAATTTCTCAAGGATTAGTTAAAATCTCATGGAGATTCCTTGAGTTCAGCACCAAATTCTCACCCATTACAGCCCGATTGACCAAACAGACCATAATAACCTTGACTGTTACTCTGCATTGTTCCAATCAGATCTTAAAATCCCTGAATACTCCTTAGATCTGATACAGATGCAATTTATTGAATGCCTAAATAGAGTTGCAGATTTACATGGTAGGCTGTATTAGAGCTCAAGGAGATATTATAGAAAGAATATTTTTAAGATTGGTAAATAATTATCTCTCTAATTGAATGACTGACTGTGGTACAGAAAAAGCCAATGTCCTCTGCGTACAAAACTTGAAACAAAACCTGGAGACGTGAAAGGAGCTTTTCTTGATGTCTGTGAGCCCTCAGGTTCTTCCTTCTCACTCTGAAACAATATACAGAACATTCTGGGTGCAGTTATTTCACAAAATAAACCATGCACAAGCCATAGGCCACTCAGCCTCAGGCCCAGTTGGGTTTCTTAAGAAGTGACTGCTGTGATGAGCAGAGTCTTCCCTTTCCCAGAGTTCAGAGAGAAAGCAGCCTGGTAGAGCACATGCTTTCCTCACATACCCATGTAATCAACCCTGAAGGAGGAAGAAAATGTAAGCAGATATTCAGTGGTTAGGCATGCCCATAACAGAGCACCAATTTTGTCAGATTGTATGGTAGTTTCATTCTCTGCATTGCTGTGTACTTGACATTGAGAGGAGATAAAACATCATTTACTTGTTGCCTCAGGCAAATTCATCTAAGTGCCGTATCAAGTCAGAATTCAGTACAATATTGCTGTTCGTGTGTTTGAAATGTGATGAAATACATTCGCCCCTCAGAGTTCCTGTGTGACAGACAAAGTCAACTCAACATTGTCTGTGGAGCTGATGGTGCACTGCAAGCATCCGTTTTAACAAGAGAGAATTATGACACACAACTTTTTCCCATACTGTTGAGGCTTTTGCATTTAATATTTACCTATATTCAGTGTATGGGTTTTCCTTGATTGTGCCCAGGAGGGGGAAAATATTTTCACAGTAACTAATGGTCTCTGGTTTTTGTAATTCTACTCAAATTGGTGTTTTCTTGAGATTGAAGTAACAAGGACAGGTATTGGCAATAGATACTAGAAAGTAGGGCTATGAAAAAGGCAGAAATATGAACAGAAATAGCAGCACTGATCAAATGAGAACAGCTGTTTCTTTCAGTTTTAGTCACAACTCAGAGCTAGATTCCAGGGAGTTATGAAAGATGTTCTTGCTAAGAATTTTGGGTGTGCCCAAGAAGACTCAGGAAAACAGGGACGCAGATGAACTGGTTTGGTGTGGGGAAATAAGCCCTCTGAGACTCTGGAATTAGTGGGGGAGAGGGACGATTGTGAATATTGGGGTAAATCTGCAAATAGTAATAGTTCAATGGCTAGAAAATAGTTTTCTCATTATGGGTTTTGTTAAGGTCAGGACATGTATCCCTGGTAATGAAAAATATGGTTGCAATCAAAAGGGCAGTTTTCACTTTTTAAAATTCTGTTGAAATGCTCAGCCTCAATTTTCTTAATATCTCTACACAGAAAAGGACAAAAAAATGTAAGGTTGTACAGTCGCCTTGAAGTTGGCTGCTCCTAATGTTCTCAGCTTCTCAACTTTCATTTGGGCTTCACCACTTCGGGACAGTTCATGTAGATCACCAAATACATTAGCCTGCTCTCTTCCTTCTTCTGCCACAGCAGTTTCCAGCCTAATTAAACAAAAGATGAATGAGGGGATAGCTGTTTGTTTGTGCTGGTTTTGCATTAATTGATTTTTTGGTGAGGATGGAAGGAGCCAGCCATGGCAGTGATTTCCTAAGAGAAGCTGCTAGCAGCTTCCTGTGTGCCTGGCAAAGCCAGTGGCTGGCCAGCTCTGAGAATGGGCACCTTGTTAAACCACTGAGGAGCTGAACACGGCCCTCTGAACACACATGTTAGAAATGAGCAAACCCCAGGAATCCCTCTCTTGCTTCGGGCCTTGAACAGCTCACTAGCTGTTGTGGGAAATGGATTTGCAGAGGATTCTCAAAGCCTGGCAGAGGGCTCACATAGCCCTGTGCATCTGCATGCAAACTCTGAGATCAAGTGTGCTGACTGAGAAATGCCATGGAATAGGACAGACCTTGCTGAGAGAGACATGGAACTAGAAACAAGTTTCAAATGATGGCCTTGCAAACAGCTTAGATCCTTTGGAGAAATAGAACTATGAA
>WAAE01012601.1:33955-97987 GCA_013400495.1 Nicator chloris | reverse complement strand
TTTTAAATTATCTTAATGACATATAACAAATATAATCAATATATAATATATATTATAGTATATATTATATATTTATATATTTTATGTAATGTATATTGTATATAATAGATAACATTATATAAAAATTATAAAAAATATGTATTTATTTTTATATATATATTATTTATATATAAAAACAATTTTAACCACTCAGCTCTGCCTGCTTGCCCAGGCAAGAAAATAAACCTTGGGCAACTCGTGGACTTTTCCCTCAGGAATGACACTGGAATCTCTGGTTTTGGTGAGGCAGTGGCTGGAAGAAAGGCAGGAATTCAGGAAAGAGGAAAATGTGGAATTCTGGAGTGAAACCCTCCTGCAGGGGAAGCACTTGGGGTGTCTGTGACCCCAGAACCATCTCCTGTTTCACTGGGAATCTGGGACTTTCCAGCTGTTCCCAGCTTTAATTTGTTTTTGCAGCCAGGAATTCTCCTGACAAATGGGAATGGCAGCATTCCCTGGCTCCCCAGCCTTTGAGAGCAGTGGGAATGCAGCCCCAGGCCCAGCTGGGAGAGGGGCAGGGATGGCTCCAGGGGATCTGGGCTGGGATTTTGTCCCTCCATTGTCTCTATTCCCTCAGGGAATCATTCCCAATAATAATTGGAGGAGCCCTGCTCTCCTGGTCTTTGGGGCCTGAGATTTTCCAGCTGTTCCCAGCTTTAATTTGTTTTTGCAGCCAGGAATTCTCCTGACAAATGGGAATGGCAGCATTCCCTGGCTCCCCAGCCTTTGAGAGCAGTGGGAATGCAGCCCCAGGCCCAGCTGGGAGAGGGGCAGGGATGGCTCCAGGGGATCTGGGCTGGGATTTTGTCCCTCCCTGGTGCAGGGGATTTTTGGGCAGCCCCAGAGCCCCGCTGGGGCTCCCTCCCAGCTTTGGGGACGTCTCAGTGCCAGCCCTCGGTGGCTTCCTGTGTTTGTCTCAGCAGTGACACCCCCAGAGCAGCTGAGCAGGGACCCGGCAGCTCCGGGGGACTTCGGAGAGGCCAAACTCCCCTCCTGCACCAGCTCTGAGCTCTGGTAAGTCCAGTCCCCACCTAAATTTATCCTTTTAGTCTTTCCAGGGCACAGAAATACCAAATATTCCTCCTGGTTGTGTTTCCATCCAGCTGCAGGCTCAGGTCTGTCCCCTTTTTCACAGCAGGGCAGAAATAGCTGCAGGTGAGGGGTTTGCACTTGTTTTTCAGCTTCTGGCCCAATAAAAACCCAAATTTAGCCACTCAGCTGGAGTTAAAATAAGTTACTTAGAAAATTTATTACTTTAAGTAATTTACTTTCTGGTAAATTACCTGGCAAACTCTGCAAAAAGAACTCTTGAGGGGTTTTATTTTGGTTTTTTTACATCCCAAAGCAGCTGTTAAAAATCATGTAAGGGCACTGAATGGAAGGAGATGCTCTTTGTACAGAGAATTTCTGCACAAACTCCCCAAACTCCCCAGTCCAAAGAGTTTTGAAGTCCTTCATTAATTCTCATTGTCAGGGGGATTTTCCATTCTTTTCCTGTTTATGTTGTGGCATTATTGGTCCTTTTCAGGTGATTCAGTTTGGGCACTCCCTGCGTGGGGAGATTGTGACAGTGATGTTTTAAAATCAGAAAAAAAAATCAGAGAAGCAGAGAAAAAATCAGGAAAAAAATCAGAAAAAAAAAACAACAGGAAAAAAAAAATCAGAAACCCCCCAACAACTGACCAAAGTTCAGAGACTCAGCCACGGGTTTACATTAAAAAAGGTAATTATTTCATCCACTCCAAAGCCAGTGGGAACTTGGATGTTTCATGTGTGCTTGTAAATGAAATAATGTCCAGAAAAAAGGAGATCAGGGGGGCTTAAAATGAAACTACTTTTTCTCTTTTCTCATGTTCTTTTATAATTTTCTGTCTCTTTTCTCATGTTTTTATCAAGTTTTTTTTTCTTTTCTCATGTTTTTATAATGTTTTTGTCTGTTTTCTCATGTTATATTTTTTTGTCTCTTGTTTTTATCATGTCTTCATATCTTTTCTCATGTTTTTCTTATGTTTTTATCTTTTTTTGTCTCTTTTCTGGTGTTTTTATCATGTTTTTGTGTCTTTGCATGTTTTTATAATTTTTTAATCTCTTTTATCATGTTCTTACCATGTTTTTGTCTCTTTTCTCATGTTTTTGTCAAGTTTTTTGTCTCTTTCGTGGTGTTTTCATCAAGTTTTTATCTTCTCTCATGTTTTTATGAATTTTTTGTCTCTTTTCTCATGTTTTAACCATGTGTTTTGTCTCTTTTCTCATGTTTTATCATATTTTTGTCTCTTTCCTCATGTTTTTATTGTTTTTTGTCTCTTTCCTCATGTTTTTCTCATGTTTTTGTGTTTTTGCTCACGCTTCTCTCATTTTTTTGTCTCTCTTCTCACATTTCATCTATCTGGGGCAGTTCTGACTCTGAGATAAGCAACCCTTGTGAGGAAGTGAGCTCAGAGTTTCCTTTGGAAAGCACCCACCAGCTCTTGTGCCTCATTTTGTGGACACTGTGCACATCCTGGGTGACTTTAATCCCTCCCTGCCTGCAAGGGGCTCACTTTAGGTGCCACAATTTGACTTTTTTACCCTAATTCCTCCCTGCAAGGCGCTCAGGTGCCACAATTTGACTTTTTTACCCCACTCCCTCCCCGCAAGGAGCTCAGGTGCCACAATTTGATTGTTTTTTCCCCAATCCCTCCCTGCAAGGAGCTCAGTTTAGGTGCCACAATTCCATTTTTTTACCCTAATTCCTCCCTGCAAGGGGCTCAGGTGCCACAATTTGACTTTTTTACCCTAATTCCTCCCTGCAAGGGGCTCAGTTTAGGTGCCACAATTTGATTTTTTACCCCAATCCCTCCCTGCAAGGGGCTCAGGTGCCACAATTTGATTTTTTACCCCAATCCCTCCCTGCAAGGGGCTCAGTTTAGGTGCCACAATTTGATTTTTTAACCCAGATTTCTTCTCTGTTTGCCAGGAGCTGTGGTGTGGGGGTGCAGCTCAGTGACCTGGCTGAGAGTTCTGCTTGTGCAGTGCCCCTTCTCCTTTTTCAGACACAAAACCCAGTCCTTCAGGCTGCTTTTGGAGCAGGTTTCCCCCTGCACAGAAGGTTTAGGGTGCTGCAAATTCCCCCCATGTGCACGTTTCCCCTGGTCCCCTTCCATCAGCTCCTCTGGGACTGCGGCATTGTCACCTTGGGATGATCTGAATGCCAATTAAGGCTTTGTCCAGTGGGAAAAGACCCCAAATATTTGTGGTTGAAATGGTTTATTTTTTCCTTTTTTAGGGACACTGCTTCCCAGCTGAGCCCCCCGAGCTCTGAGCCACAGACCTGAGCAGGGAGGGCAGCGCCGTGGGGTGAAACTTCAGCTCCCAGCCACGAGGGATGGAATGAAACTCCAGGAGTGAGGGATGAGTTAAAGCTTCACCCCACGTGAAGGGAGTCATTCCTGAAGGGAATAATTCCTGCTCTCCAACAGGAACCATGGCAGGGATGTCCTGGGCTGAGGGAGTCTCCAGTGGGACAAATTTCCTGATTTCCAACGTGACAGATTTCCTAATTTCCACCATGGTAAAAAACAGCTCAGGAGGCGTTTTGGGAGCGGATTTGCAGCATTCCAGTGGGACAAATTTCCCAGTTTCCAACGTGACAAAAGCCAGCTCAGGAGGTGTTTTGAGAGCAGATTTGCAGCATTCCCATGGGACAAATTTCCCAGTTTCCAACGTGCCAAAAGCCAGCTCAGGAGGCGTTTTGGGAGCGGATTTGCAGCATTCCCTGCTGGCTGTCACCTACAGCCTGGTGCTGGTGCTGGGGCTGGCGGGCAATGGCCTGTCCCTGTCCCTGCTGTCCTGCAGGGTGAAGCCCCTGTCCCACTCCTATGTGCTGCTGCTGCAGCTGGCCCTGCTGGACACTCTGTTCCTGGCTCTGCTGCCTCTGCACATCCACTCCCAGCTGCTCGGGGACACCTGGAGCTTTGGGGACACGGCCTGCAGGGTCACCAGGGCTGTCTCCTGCCTCCACCTGTCCCTCAGTGTGGCCTTTTTCAGCTGCCTGGCCGTGGACGTGTGGCTGGCAGCGCTGCACCCCCTCACCTCCATCCAGCTCAGGGCCACCCACTATGTGCTGGTGGCCACAGCGCTGTGGGTGCTGGCCCTGGGTGCCATCGTCCCACAGGTGCTGCACAGCACGGGGGTGAGGAGCTGCTTTGGCAGCTTCCCTGGCAGCTGGGCTGCCCCCACAGCCCCTCACACCATCCTGGCTTGCATTTTTGGGGTGTTTGTGCCTTTGTGCATCATCCTGCTGGGGCTCCCGCTGGCGGCCGGGGCCGTGTGGCAGAGCAGGCGCAGAGCTGCCAGGAGGAGGAAGGCCCTGGGCACCATCTCCATCGTGCTGGGCATCTGTGCCCTCTGCTTCCTGCCCCAGCTGCTGACCCAGCTGCTGGAGCTGCTGCTGGGGAGCCAGGGCATCCACGAGGAGCTGCTGCCCAGGCTGCTGCCCCGGCTGCAGAGGGGGAGCCAGGCCCTGGCCAGCTGCAGCTGCTGCCTGAACCCCCTCCTGTACCATTTCCACGGCTCCAGCAGGGCCTGGCACTGCCCCTGCAGGCTCAGCCTCAGGGCTAAGAGGGTGTTCACCATCTGTGACCGGGACTTTGGGGACCCCTCCTGGGACTACAAAGCCGGGCAGAGGCGTGGAAAGGAAAACCCACGGGGATGGAATCAGCTGATCCCCTCCAGGTACACACAGAGCTGATTTTCTGATTATTGCCTTAAAAACAAGCCTGGAAAACTTTGGGGTTTTTTTCCCCCATGCAGATGGGAATTTTGATCAGAAAAATTAGATTAAAGCAGATGGAGATTTTGATCAGAAAACTGGGACAATCCTTGGGGGAGCTGTTGCCTTGGACAGGCCTCCAGAGCACTCCTGGCTCTGTGTTCAGGGATGTTTTGGGCTCGATCTGTTGAATTTTGGGGTTGGTAGAAGCTGGGGCTGTTTCCTGGACAGCAGCACATCCCAGGAAGGGGGGATTTGAAGGAAATCCAGGAAACTGCTGGATCCAGGCAGCCCTGCTGGGCTTTTCCCTGTTTTCCTGCTCCCTCCCGGGCTGCTGCCCACATTCCACAGCCAAACAGGGGCTTCTCATCCTGCCTTGGCTTCCCGAGGAGCATTCCAGGCTCTCCAGGCTGTGGATCCAAGCTGGACACTGATTCATGGACCTTCAGAAGGGAGCAGATACTTGGCAAATCCCAGGATTTATCACTCAGTGCTAAACAAGCTCCTCTCCCCACACACTCAGCCCAGCTCTGTGTGGTCTCCAAACGTCCAAAGTTCTTTTTTTTCCACTGACATTTGGTGATCCAAACCCAGTTCTCTGACCTTTCCTTGTGTGAACAGACCCCACGTGGCTGCTGAGAGCTGCTGAGTTTCCCTCCCCTGTGAAACGTGAGCCTGCAGAGGATCTTGTTTCATTTGTGGGCCGTTTCTGAGACACCACAAAAACCACAGGCCCGGCTTAAAACCTGCTTAGGCCCGAGTTTACGGCAGGGGATGTGGGGCTTTGGGTGGAACAGAGGCACAGGCTCACCCCAAAACTTGGTGAAGGGCTGAGAGCAGCAGATCAACAAAATCTGAATTTCCACCTTCAGCTTGAACTTCACCCTGTGCCCAGGTGCTTGTCCTTGATTGGACACCTCATTAATTACTGTTAAAACCAAGTTGGCCTCTGGCTTCTCCCTTCCTCTGTTTTGCTCTTGGCTCAGAGCAATTTTTCAGTCTTGGTCAGAAAAATCTCTTTTCTAAATCTGGAAAATTTACTCCAAATTTTTACTCAAAATTTACTCCAAACTTTTCTAAACTCTGGAAAATTACAATCCCTGCGTTCCCTGGGAAGGTTTGGTGAAAATCCTGGCACTGTGAGAGCCTCAGCCCAAAAGAATCTTTTATCTTTAGCAAAAATTGCCATTTTTCTCCCATTTCTAGGCTGTGGAAAATGCTCCCAGCACTGGAGAGGGCCTGGGTTTATCAGCCAAGCACAATCTTTGTGCATAAAGGTAAATAAAAACTGGATTGGAGGCTCCCTGCAGCTGGCCCTGAGGGAAGGATGGGGCATTAAATAAGTTTTTGCTGCTTGGTTATCAGCAGATTTAGGGGTTTTGACTTTCTGTGATGCTTTTATACTTTGAATTTTAATTGTTTCAAGCAGCACTGAGAGGATTTTAAGGGAAATCAGCTGTGGGAGGGGAGAACACTGAGTAACTTTAATGTGTAAACATCTCAAAAATTGCTCCTCAGCTCTGTTTCAACAAAGTTCTTGACTCCCTGGCTGGTTTTATCCCAGCGCTGGTGACTTTCACTGCAGGAATTGGACAAACACTGGAATTCTTTTATTAAAACCAAGCAGAAAAAAGCACAGACAATGTAAACAAAATAAAATCTGGGACCCACCCTGGGCTGGGCTCTGCTCTCAGGGGGTGCTCTGGGGCAGCCCTTTCTTCAGGAGGGATGTCAGATAACTGCCAAGCTCCTCATCCTAAAAGGGATAAAAAGAAAGGGGATGAGAGCAAAATCTTCCTTTGGTTGTCCCAGCTGGGGCAGTAAATTCCATTTTGGTACCTAGAAATGGGCTGAGAGAACTCCTGGACCCTGCAAGACTGAATGTGAGCTGTGTTTAAAAACTGAAAACCCACAACTCCATTTCTGGCTGTTCTTACCAACTATTGGTGTGAAGCTCCCATTTCTCAAAGGAGCTGAGGGCTGTCCTTTGAGGAAAAGCCCCTTTTTTGCTTGAAATCAAGGAATAAACTGATTTTATTGCTTTGCCTTCCAAAGGCACTTCCTTGCTGTCAAGAAAGAGTTTAGTAATCCAGCCACAGACAGTGACGATGATGGGATGACTGTCAAATAAAAGAATGTCAAGATCAGAAATAGCTCCATACTTGTTTTGAATTTTCCAGGTGAGAAATACAACGTGAAATACTCAGCAGAGCTCAAAAACTCAGAACTGAATTAACTGGAATGAGGTGTCATTAATTACCCCACAAGTTCTCTGCTGCAGTGGGGCCAGAGAGCTCCTGAAAAACCCTTTCTGCTCCAGCCCAAAGGGGCAGAGACAGCAGGGACTCCCCTCACCTCCCAAACTCCTGCCAAGCCAGAGCAGGAAGGCTCAGCCCAGTGCAGGAAGGGTTTGGGATGGCAGCAATGGTTTGGGATGGCAGCAATGGTTTGGGATGGCAGCAATGGTTTGGGATGGGAGGAGAAATCAGGAATTCCCACCTGGGAAATCCAGGACATGAGCAGGAATGGTTTGGGATGGCAGGAATGGTTTGGATGGGAGGAATGGTTTGGGATGGCAGGAATGGTTTGGGATGGCAGGAAGGGTTTGGGATGAGAGGAATGGTTTGGGATGGCAGCAATGGTTTGGGATGGCAGCAATGGTTTGGGATGGCAGCAAGAGTTTGGGATGGCAGCAAGGGTTTGGATGGCAGGAATTCAGGCCAGACATCAGGAATTCCCACCTGCCAAGTCCAGGACACCAGCAGGACTTTGGTTCCCTGATCCTCCGAGTGCGCCGTGGCCTGGATCAGGATGGACTCCACAGTGATGGAGCCATCAGGGAGATGCTGCACTGAGTAATCCTTCAGGATGCTGCAGACAGAGACAGGGATTTGTCTGGGATGCTGGCTCACCCCTGGGTCTTCATCCCAAATCCCAGCCTGTTCCTCTCGTGGCTGTGTCTGAGCCCAGGGAAGGGAAAAGGGGGCTGATGATCCATTGCTTATTCTGCTGTTTCCACGAGTCCCAGAGCATTTCCTGCAGAAATGATTCCTGCAGAGTTTAGACCAGGCTCTGCAGCTCCAACCTGAGCCCTGTTCTGAGCACAGAACTCAGCATGCAGCAGGGGCAGTGAGGGAAAAACAACTCTCTGTTCTGCTGGGTTCTGCTGCTGCCAGCCCAAAGCAGGGGCTGTGCTACAGCTGAGCTGCCTGGATTGGGAATAACCAANATCAGCCCACTGGGAGATGCTGCCCCCAGGGGAGGAGCCCAGCATTCCTGCCTGGATAAAAGCTGACATCCAGAACTCCAGCACAGCCTGTCTGCATTCCCAGAGGAACCAGACCCATCTCAGCACCACTGCACCTTCAGAGAAAACTCCACCCTGCTACAGGATCCTCTCTGCTCCAACAGAGCCACAGCTGGCACTGCAGGAGGGCTTGGTTGGACTGCTCCCAACAGCCTGAGCAACAGGGGGTCAGGCTGTGTTCTGACTCTGGCAGTGGTTTCTTTTGTACTACTGCATTTTAATTTTAATTTTCCTAGTAAAGAACTGTTATTCCTATCGCCACATCTCTGCCTGAAAGCCCTTAATTCCAAAATTACAATATTTGGAGGGAAGGGTTTCCATTCTCCATTCCAAGGGAAGCTGCAGCTTTCCCTGGCAGACACCTGTCTCCAAAGCAAGGCACAGAGGGCTGAGCAGCCCTCCCAGGGCAGCAGGGCTCACCCCTTGAGGTGGTTGTAGACCCTGAGCACGGTCTCGTGCTCCTTGCGCGGGTCCTGGATGTGCACGCGGCAGGTGAAGCGCAGCTGATGCTCCGCCAGCCCCAGCTCCTTCAGGGCCTGCTCAGGGGAAACCAGCCGGAAGCTCTGAGGGGAAAAAGGGGAGAAATCCGTGGGCAAAGCTCCTCCTCTGAGCTTTGTGGGGTTGTGGTGCTGCCCTGGGGTCGGGGGGAAGTGGGGAAGGCCGTTCCCTTCCCGCGCGGAAAGGTCGCGGTGCGGTCGTCGCCGCTGAGGCTGGGATAAAACATCCCCCTAAATATTAATCAATCAGTATTTAACACAATCAACTTGGGTCTCTTGGGAGATGGTTTAACCTCCAGCAGGGGAGTGATGTTGGGAAATAAAGATGAGGTTGAAGATGAGGCGTGTTCTTTGTCAGGAAGCAGAACTGCTCATCGTGATTTTGGGTTTCTTGTGCAGCTAAAAGCTGACACTGCCTTCAGAGGGCACCAAAACGGCCTCAGAGGGCACCAAAACGGCCTCAGAGGGCACCAAAACGGCCTCAGAGGGCACAAAAAAATGCCCTCAGAGGGCACAAAAAACACCCTGAGAGGACACAAAACACAGAGGATACTAAAAAACGGCCTCAGAGGGCACAAAACACACAGGACACAAAACAGCCTCACAGAACACAAAAAGCACCCGCAGAGGACACAAAACACACTCAGGGGACACAAAAAACACCGAGAGGACACAAAACACACCCTGAGAGGACACAAAACACACCCTGAGAGGACACAAAACACACCCTGAGAGGACACAAAACACACCCTGAGAGGACACAAAACACACCCTGAGAGGACACAAAACACACCCTGAGAGGACACAAAACACACCCTGAGAGGACACAAAACACACCCTGAGAGGACACAAAACACACCCTGAGAGGACACAAAACACACCCTGAGAGGACACAAAACACACCCTGAGAGGACACAAAACACACCCTGAGAGGACACAAAACACACCCTGAGAGGACACAAAACACACCCTGAGAGGACACAAAACACACCCTGAGAGGACACAAAACACACCCTGAGAGGACACCAGACCAGCACAAGGACTCTTTTACTCACGTTGTCCTTCATGAGTAACGTGCCGTGCATCAGCTTTGGCTTCTTGGCATCTGGTGAGGGACCTGCAGCAAGGCCAGGGGCACAAAAACACGTGAGCAGGAGCTGCTTCTGCACCCCAAACTGCTCCAGGACTGAGGCTGGGGCTCTGAGGCCCTGCTGAGCTTCAGACATTGAATTTTTACACCTTTTTGCACCTTTCTCCTCATATTTGTTCAATTCATCAATGGTGTTTAACCATACTCAGAAACACTGACACTTCAGAAACAATATTTAGTGATACAGAGCAACTGCCTCTCTTCTCAGAGCACTTCCTGATGTAAGAATCAGGTTGTTTATCTAAAACTCAGTTTATAAAAGTAATTCCAGCTTTCCCAAACCAAACTGCTACAAAAGCACACACGGGTAGCAAACCAGGCAGGGTGTGCACATTGATTTGAAACGTTATTAAATATCAATTTACAGCTTTCTACCAACACCAGCACCATAAAAAGCAGGGGAATTTGAGGGTGGGAAGTGTCACCTATGGCTGTTTCCCTTTTGAGGAGGCCCAGGGAGATGTCCACAGGGATGCAGGGGTTGGTGAGGATGGTGGTGGTCTCTCCATTGGCTGGCATGAAGCAGCTGACATCTGCAAAGGGAACAGCAGCAAAACTTCAGCTCCAAGGGGGTCACTGCAATTAACTGGGCTTAATTAGTGTTAATTAAGGTGTTACAGGCATAATTTCCTTGAGGGGAGGTGTAAATGCCACCCCAGCTAACTGTGCTGAGGGATCCAGAATGTGATTTTGGAGCTTTGATGCCACTCCCTGCCCTCCCAAGGAAAACATCCCTAATTCATGTCCAAGGGGGTCACTGCAATTATCAGGGTTTAATTAGTGTTAATTAAGGAGTTACAGGCATCATTTCCTTGAGGGGAGGTGTAAATGCCACCCCATCTAACTGAGCTGAGGGCTCTAAAATGTGTTTTTGGAGCTGTGATGCCATTCCTTCCTCTCCTGTGGATACCTTGGGAAAAAGCTCCTGTTTTGTGCATTTCCAGGACAGGAAATGCACAAAACACCCCTAATTCATGTCCAAGGGGTTCACTGCAATTAACTGGCCTTAATTAAACCTAATTAAGATGCCCGAGGCATCATTTCCTTGAGGGGAGGTGTAAATGCCACCCCACCTAACCACGCTGAGGGCAAAACTGGATCCAAAAAAGTGATTTTGGAGCTCTGCTGCCATTCCCTGCCCTCCCACGGATACCTACGGAACTCCTGCTCGATTTTCTGCTTCAGGAACTCCATTTTCTTGGCCTCCCCGTGCACCAGGAGCACATTCCTGGGCTCGGCCTGCCGGATCAGCTGCATGATGCCCTTGGCGTCGGCGTGGGCGCTGAAGGACATGTACTCCACCTGCATCTTCACCTCCAGCTGGGAGGAGCAGAGCACAGCATTGGCAACTGCCAACTCCTTTGGAACACACCCACAAACCCCCAGATCCCTCTGGACTGGCTTCAAAGGAGGAAGGAGAAAACCTGAACTGGCTGAAGAAAAAGCTGTGGTAGTTTAAAGGCTCCAACTGCCCCGCTGCAGGCAGCATTTGTCACGTGGACAAAGCAGAATTGTGGTTTGTTATCCAAATCTGCTTAAAAATGTATCAATTTTACCTCTTTGCCTCATGGGGCCTTGTTATTAAACAGCACAAAGTGCCCCTAAAGGTTTTATGGCAGAAGCAAAGGGCCCTTCAAAGTTTTTTAGCAGAAATTAATGCAAAAGGGAAAAAAAACCAAAACAAACAAATCCAGCTTTGCTAAAGCAAAAGGGAAAAAAAAAACCAACCCCAAGTGCAAATCCAAATCCAAAGATTATTTTGAGGTGTTTTCAGTGTTGGAAATTGAAAACCCAGCTTACAATTTGTCTTCCTTCCATCTCCAGCTTCCTCTGCCCACTGAGGATCTTGTGGCCCACAGTTCCCTGGACGCAGTAGCCAGGCATGATCACCTAGGGGAAAAAAAACCAGGAAAATCAAAAATTCCATGGATTTGGTCCAGCAGGGCAGTCACAAATTTAGAGCTTGGATGTCCTGGTTCAAAGAGGATTTGTGTCCTTTAATTCCAGCTCCTCAGGAAAAGCTTTGCTACAATCTCAGAACTCACATCAACGTAAAACATCACCCAAAAAAACCCCAATTTCTTACCATATTCTTCTCATTCCCTGCCCATTTCCTGAAGATTTGGAGGGACTGTCCTGCATGGAGCATCCCAGGGGTTGCAAACACCACCTGGAAGTCAAAGATGTGCCATAAATCACTAGAGAAAACCATTTTCCCCATGATATTTTTATATAAAAACCCATCACCAACACTGTACAAATTTAGGGATTTTTCCTATTTGATTTTCTTCCCACTCTGTCTAAAATTCCCAGGAGCTGAGCCACTGTTTTAGGAAATAAAAACAATATTCCCTGTTTTCAGAAATATTTGTGAGCATCCCCAGAGTCTGATGGAAAACTCTGAGTGTTTTTTTTTTTAATGGTACCAAATCAACCAGCCAGAATTAAAGCAGCAATCAAAGATTGTGTGGAAAAGAAAATCCTGCTTCCAATCAGGATGTGTAGATGACATAAACAAGCACAGTTTTCATTTCATCAGGGTGTTTCACCTTTAATGAAACCAAAACACCAGGAGATTTAACATTTACAGACATGGCCTGGCCACCAGAGGTTTTTAGGTGGGGTTGATGGGCTGGAGGATGCTCAGGAGGATTTTCCCACCAGGATTTGGGATCACACTGGAATAAAAGAGCTCCCAGACCCCCAGTCCCTCACCAACACCCACCTACCATGGGCCCTGGGTTGTCTGCAAAGGCTCTGTCAAAGGCTTTGATGTGTTTGAACTCAAACATGTTCCTCTGCACAAAAGTTTTCCGGATTTTCTGGTTGGTCCAGGTGATGAAGAGTTTGTAATAATGATTGGCCTTCTCTGTCAGGCCCGTGGAGAAGTAAATTGGAGCTTTCAGGTTCATCCTTTCCCTGCAAGAGAAGTGACCTGTGAGGGGCAAAGGAAATCCTGGCTGGCCAGAAAGCTGAGGAGTCTCCCAAGGCTGTTTTTTGGGTGTGTTTCCCTGTTTTCAGGAGCTATGAATCAATATTTTAACAGTATTTTAATTGCTACAGCCCCATGCAGCTTTTGGCGCCCTTCTCCTCCTCACTACAGACAAATTCCTGCCGTTTTCAGCATTCATCAGACACAGAGCATCCCAAAAAACAGGTGGGACCTGCCCAGGCTGCACTCACCAGAACGTTTCCAATAAAATACAGAGCTCCTGGGCACGTCCAAGGGCAAAAACTGGGATGAGAACCTGGAACAGAGGTGGAATTCAGAGTCTGACAAAGCCAAAGAGCACCAAGTGCACTGTGGCTGTTATTTCTGCACAAACCCCTCTCCCTTCCTGATCTTTCAGTTCCCAGGAATGTTTTGCAGTTTGGAATGAAAGGCACAGGCACAGCTCTGGGTGTGTTTTCTCTCCTCTCTCCAGCAGAGAAGTTCCCCATGCCAAGGGGAACTTCTCTCCTGGAGGATTTGAAATCAGGCTGCTGAGAGCAACAAATCTCTCAATGTGGGATCCATGTGGGATTCTTTGTGCTCCCCTAACACCCAGAGCATCCCAGACCCTCTGGGACCCCCAAAATCCTCAAATCCTCTGTCCCACCTTATCCTAAAAAACTGAGAATCCATGTGGGATCCTCTGATTCTTCCCCAGCCCCTGTGGGACTCCAAAATCCTCAAATCCTCTGTCACATTGNATCCTCTGATTCTTCCCCAGCCCCATCCCAGCCCTTTTGGGACTCCAAAATCCACCTTATCCCAAAATACTGAGAGTTCATGTGGGATCCTCTGACTCTTCCCCAGCCCCTCTGGGACCTCAAAATCCTCAAATCCTCTGTCCCACCTTATCCCAAAAAGCTGAGAATCCACGTGGGATCCTCTGACTGTCCCCCAGCCCCTCTGGCAGCCCCAGAGTACCTTGCCTCCTCTCTCCACAGTCTCGTGGACCTTCTTGAGGAAATCCCTCTCCCTGCAGCGCTTGGAGTCCCTGATGGTGGTGGCGTAGGTGGATTCGCTGATCAGCAGGTCAGGGCGGCACTTGTCGATCCAGGCAGCTCTGAAAAGAGGGAATTCCAACCAAAAAATCCCACCAGGAAATGGTTTCTGGCATTTTTCATCTGGAAGTCTCCAAGCTGGCCTGGGGAATGTCGCTGTGCCCACAGGAAATGGGAATAAAGCGTGCCTTGGGAATTCTGTGGTAGCTTCATTTACATTAATCCAGCTCAAAATTTATTAAAAGGCCTTTAAGGCACACCTTGGGCAGGACAAGAGCCTGGCCACGGCTACACCCAAGGTGGGCACAGAATGGGCATAAAATGGGCACAAAATGGGCACAAAAGGGACCCAAAATGGACCCAAAATGGGCACAAAATGGGCACAAAAGGGACACAAAAGGGACAAAAAATGGTCACAAATTGGACCCAGAATGGATGACCGGTCACGAGGTCAAAATTGGAACTACAGACCTTGAAAATCAACATTTAACCAGTTTTAAATGCAATAAAATATTCACCTGAATAGCAGGGATGTTATAAATCTCTCCTATATGCTAGTGAAAACACATATATGAGAGATTTATAATATTGTAACACATGAGTGTTGAAGTTTGTGATTAATAATCTCTTAGAAAATAAAAGCACCATGAAAAAATATTTCAAACATTGAAGCCCAACTACTACCCAGCCCTAAAAATAGATTAATGTAATAAATAATGTAATAAAGCTCTAATAATAGACTAAAATAGATTAATTCAGATGACATTAAGGTCTAGCTGGCAGGTTGAATGCAAATATCTTCACTCTCACAATTCAAAATTGCATTTCTATTTCCAGCAGAGACATCATCAAATATTCCAAAGAATTAAAGTTGAGAAGCCCCTACTGTTAACAACAGCTGTGCTGAAATCTTCCAGTCAGAAATCCTCCAAACTGACAGAAATTCAGCTTTTTACTCACCCCAAATGCCTGTCTGGTGTCATGTTATAATCACCCTGAGGGGAGAAGAGAAACCCAGTGATGTTTTTTGAGCCAGTGGAGGGATCTATAAATATCTGGGAATGTTTATAGATAAAAAAAAGAGGGAAATAATCCTAAATCTGGGCATACTCACAGTGTACACCACGGACTCACAGCCAACCTTGATCTGGAACATGGCAGCTCCCAGCACGTGGCCTGCATAGTAGGCCTTGATCTCCAGCTCCTCATCCACCTGCCCCAGCAGCAAAACCCTTCATTAACGCCCAGATTTCCAATTAAAATCAGGAGGGGTTTTTTTTCTGCCTCCTTCAACACCAAAGCCCCTTCACCTGCACTGTCTGGTGGAGGTGCACGGCCACCACCTTCTTCATGCAGTCCTTGATCATCTGGGAGGTGAAGAAGTTGGTTTCCCCTTTCTTGTCCACGGTGATTTTCCTGTAGTCCTCCAGCAGGATGGGGCAGATGGCTTTGGTGGGGTGGGTCATGTAAATGGGGCCATCGTACCCAACCATCTCACTGAAATAGGGCAGAGCCCCACAGTGGTCCAGGTGGAAGTGGCTGGAAAAATAAAACAAAAAACCAAAAATAGTTGACCAGAATTCAGCTTGGGTGGCTCCCAGATCTTTTCAAGCTCTGCAGGACATGGGAAAAGCAGCTAAAATCTGAGGGACGGGCTTGGGAAGAGTTTGGGATGGCTCCCACACCTTTTCAGACTCTGCAGGACATGGGAAAAGGGGCTAAAATCTGAGGGATGGGCTTGGGAAGAGTTTGGGATGGCTCCCACACCTTTTCAGACTCTGCAGGACATGGGAAAAGCAGCTAAAATCTGAGGGATGGGCTTGGGAAGAGTTTGGGATGGCTCCCACACCTTTTCAGACTCTGCAGGACATGGGAAAAGCGGCTAAAATCTGAGGGATGGGCTTGGGAAGAGTTTGGGATGGCAGGGACAGCATAAAAAGAGCTGGGACAAGGAAGGTGTCCTGACCTGATGATGACACAGTCCAGGAAATCAGTCAGCCTGCCGTTCTGGGTGATGTAGGAGAAGTCAGGGAAGCGCCTCTGCAGCCAAGGGAAAAGAGGAAATCCATCAGGAATGCATCACTGATCCATAAAATCCATGGAAGGAAGGGCCTGGGACTCTGGGAATGTGCTGAGCCCTCTCCAGGCAGCACCAGCATCACTGATCCATAAAATCCATGGAAGGAAGGGCCTGGGACTCTGGGAATGTGCTGAGCCCTCTTTGTGTGCAGGGAGAGGCAGAAAGGAGAGGACAGACAGAGAACTGATCTTTTCATAAATAGATTATTTTATCTTCCAAGTCAAACAGGTGCTGAACACATCCTGGCTCTGAGGCACAAAGCCCCAAAAGCTTTCCTGTCACAGCACATTTGCTGCTTGGACTAAATCCCACAGAGTATTTGTGCCATCATTCCTTCCCTGCTGTGTCAGGGAACCCAAAATCAGGAGTTTCCTTCTCTCTCCCTGGAGCATCAGAAATGTGGTGAAGATCTCACATGGAATGAACTGCCAGGAAACTCAGAGTCTCCAAATCCACCTGGAATGGAGCATCTGCAGCTCCATTAATGTTAATAAATATTACTGTTCACGTTAATAAACGTTTCTCCAAAGTCCACGAGCCAGGGAAAGGAGGGCTGGATGTGACATTTCATGGAACACTCGAGGGGAGGGACATTTTGGGCAGGAAGGGAGATTTCTGAAGGGGAAAGAGCAGCTCTGGCACAGCCCAGCTCCAGCAGAGGCTGACACAGGAGCCCAGAAAGGCAGAGGGACAGGAGGGGATGGCTGGAGCTGGCCCAGGGGACACTCACGTCATCGTTGTAGCCCATGTGCATGCCACAGTCCAGCATCACGTTCTTGCCAGCAATGGACACCAGGATGCAGCTCCTGCCCACGTCCTGCCCAGCACCTGCACACCAGCAAAACATCGATAAAACACCAGCAAAACACCAGCAAAATGACCAGCAAAACATTGGAAAAACACCAGCAAAACGACCAGCAAAACAGTGGAAAAACACCAGCAAAACACCACCAGAACTTCAGTAAAATACCAGCAAAATACAAATAAAAACCACCAGCAAAAACAAATAAAAACCACCAGCAAAATACCAACAAAACACCAATGAAACACCAACGAAATACCAGTAAAATACCAGCAAAACACCAAAAAGCCACCAGTAATACAACACCAAAACACCAGTAAAACACCAAAAAAACACCAGCAAAATACCAGTAAAACACCAGCAAAATACAAAAAAAAAAAAAAACCAAACCCCAGCAAAACGCCCATAAAACCCCAGCAAAATACCAGTAAAACACCTCTGGGAAAAGCTGCAACTCTTTCAAAAGAAAAGCAGGTAAAGTTCTGCACAAAATTCCTGCAATTACAGTTTCAAGGAAGAGAAAAGAATCCTTTATGTGGCAAGGATTGGAGCTCAGTTTCCAGCTGCTCTGTCCTCATTAAGCTTCATTAACCTTACCCACACCAAGCCTGACAATTATCCAGGAGGATAAAGCAGTAAATAAAATAAAGCAGATAAAGTTCTCCTGCTCAGCACATCCTCTGCCCTCTTGCTACAGAACTCATAAAAAAGAGATTAAACAAGGAAAAACAAGAAATATTTTCTTCCTGTGCCTCTTTAGCACTGTAGGTGAATTAATGCTCTACCACAATACCACAGTGCCTTTACCAGAACAGATTCATTAATCCTGATTAATTAATAAAATAGTTATAACTGTCACTGGGAAAAAAACAAGTGAGCACAGAGAGATGCTGACAGGAATCACATCAGACTGGCCAATGTTACCCTGAATTAGAAATCCCACAGGATTTCAGTGGTTGTATTTCAAAACGATTTTAGGTTGGACTTACCCAAGGGAGTGACTTTGATCTCAGGCATTTTTATCCCACTCCACGTCCCAAACCCGCACAGAAAATTACTCCAGCAGCAGATGCGTGGGGGACCCAAAAAGAGAGGATTTCGCTGGTTTTACAGGAGCCATGCCAACTGTTTTCCAGGATCTGGCCGAAGACTCGAGCAGAGGCCAAACTTTTCCCTGAGAAAAGACAGAAAACACGTGTGAGGTGATAAACAACAACCTGTGGGAAACCAGCCCTGTTTGGCTTCGATATCCACCACCACTGCTGAGAGCCGGGAGAACACATATAAAAACACACAAAAAGAGGCACAAAACCACAGAAAAGAATCGCATAAAAACACTCAAACGCCGCTAACTCACCCGGGCCCTCCCGCAGCCCTCACAGCGCCCGCCACCGCCTCCGCGCCTGCGCCGCCCTGCCGGGCCCCGCCCCTCGCGCACCCCGCGCGGATTGGCCGAGCCGACATGACGCACGCGAAGCGGATTGGCCCGCGGGGTGCGGCGGGTGACGGACGCGGCGCTGATTGGCCGAGGCAGCGCTGCGGGTTGCGGAAGGAGGAGGAGGCGGCGCCTGCGGAGCGATGGCGGCGGCGGCCGCGGGCGCGTTCAGCCTGAGGGAGGTGCTGGACGCCTTCCGCAGGTGCGTAACGGAGCAGCGGGAGGTGCTGCTGGAGCCCTACCTGAGCGGCTGGCGGGGGCTCATCCGGTGAGTGCCCGGCTGTTTCCCTCGGAGGGGGGCTGTGTGCGGAAGGACGGAGCGACAGGACAGGGGGCCATGGCCTCACACTGACAGAGGGGATGTTGGGAAGAAATCACAGTCACTTTCTGAGGGAGATCTTCCACAGCAGAGCTTTGGCTCACATCAGATGATATTGCCCCTGGTATATCTGTGGGACCTTCAGGGCAGTTTGCCCAGTTGAACCCATTTAAAGGAGCTCTGGCCCTTTCCACCACTGGAGCTGACAGGAAAGATGGAGAAAATGATTTACAGGAGCCTGGCGTGGCAGGACAAGGGGGAATGGATTCACACTGACAGAGAGTTAGGTTGGATACTGGGAAGAAATCCCTCCCTGTGAGGGTGGGGAGGGGCTGGGATGGATTTCCCAGAGCAGCTGTGGCTGCTCCGTCCCTGGAAGAGCCCAAGGCCAGGCTGGAGCAGCCTGGGACAGTGGGAGGTGTCCCTGCCCCTGGCAGGGCTGGCACCGGCTGGGATTTCAGGTCCCTTCCAACACAGGACATTCCGTGGTTCTGGCTCTTTGTTCCTGTGAGCTTTGCAAGGCTTCACCCTTCAAGGTCAGAGCTGGAAATGAGAAGTGGCCAGGGAGCTGCAGCTCCTGCTCTTGGCCGGGATCTCAGCAGGTGCCAGAAGGATCCTTCTCCTGGCCCAGCAGGAGCCTTTCTTCCCTGGGGGAACGTCCTGCTCAGCCCTGGGGCAGCTTCCCCAGGGCCAGGGTGATGTGCAGGCACTCCTGCGAGCAGCTCTGGCTCTCAGGGCATCCATTTGGGTTCTCTTTTCACCCCTCAGCTGGTTTTGGGGTTCTCTTTTCACCCCTCAGCTGGTTTTGGGGTTCTCTTTTCCCCCCTCAGGTGTTTTTTGGGGTTCTCTTTTCACCCCTCAGATTTTTTTTTTGGGTTCTCTTTTCATCCGAGGTGGTTTTTTTTTTTGTATTCTCTTTTCACCCCTCACATGTTTTTTAGGGTTGTCTTTTCACCCCCGAGGTGGTTTGGGGTTTGTCTTTCCATCAGGTTGTCTTTTCAACACTGAGGTGTTTTTTGGGTTCTCTTTTCACCCGAGGTGTTACTTTTGGATTCTCTTTTCACCCCTCAGGTGTCTTTCTGTGCTCTCCTCACCTCTCAAGCGGCTGACCCTCTCTCCCTTCCTCTCCCAAACCTCTCCCCACCTCCCCTCCCGCAGCTTCCTGCAGAGCCTGGGCGCCGTCTTCTCCTTCATCTCCAAGGACGCCGTGGCCAAGGTGACGCTGCTGGAGGGGCACTGCCAGCACTTCGTGTCGCTGCAGTCCATGGTGCAGCAGGAGCTGGCGGCGGGGCTGACGGCGCTGCGGGCCCGGCCCGACTCCGGCTGCCGCACGGTGCTGCGGCTGCACCGCGCCCTGCGCTGGCTGCAGCTCTTCCTGGAGGGGCTGCGCTCCGGGGATCCGCGCACCTCCGTGCTCTGCACCGACGCCTACAACGCCTCGCTGGCCGCTCACCACCCCTGGGTGGTCCGCAAGGCCGCCACGCTGGCTTTCTGCGCGCTGCCCTCCCGGGACGCCTTCCTGGAGATCATGAACGTGGGGCCGCCCGAGGAGGCGGTGGCCGTGCTGGGGGAGGCCATCCCCTACATCGGCGATGTGTACAGCATCACCCAGGAGCTCTTCGAGCAGCACAAGCTGCTCGACCTGCCCTGACTGCGGCTCCAGCAGGGCAGGGGTGGAAAGCGCGTTTTTGGGGTGGAAATCGCGTTTTTGGGGGTGGAAATCGCATTTGAAAATCGCACACCCACCCCCGGTTCTCTGGCCGTGGTTATTTCCACTTTTCCTTTCCAGCCTGGAGCTGAGGAGTTGGCCAAACGATTCACTTTATAAAGGTCGACCAGTTCTTTTTTTTTTTTTTCCACATCTGTCAGTTTGTGTGTAGAGCTCTACGGTTAGGGAAAAAAAATCCATTCTTCTTTTTACATCTGTCAGTTTCTTTGTAGACCTCTAAAAAAAAATCCACATTAGGATGAGCTGCTAAGGGATTTTTTCGTTGTTGTTCCCAGAAAAGGTTTTTCTTTTCAAGCCAAACTTCTGTGCATTTCCATTTGAGTTGGCCAAACAATTCACTTTATAAACATGGACCAGTTCTTTTTTTTTCATGTCAGTTTGTGTGTAGACCTCTAAAAGAAAAAAAAACACATTAGGATGAGCTGCTAAGGGATTTATTTATTTTTTTTTCCCAGAAAAGGTTTTTCTTTTCAAGCCAAACTTGTGTGCATTCACAGCAAGAGCTGTGGCCTGGTGTGACAGCACAAATTTGAGCTGTGGTGTCTGAACACATTCACACTCCCTGGGACCTCACCTGGCCACTTTGGTTTATACAAAAAAATCCACCTGGGGGGGCTTCACCTGGAGAATTTTAATCCTTTAAAATTAATTTAAAGGAAGCTCCTTTCCCTGTCACAGCCACCTCACTGTGGGGAGTGAAGGAAGTGGGGGTGGAGAACAGTGTTCCTGGAGCAGGGATCCATCCAGCAGCACCTTCCCTCTTGTGTCACATCCCTGCCCCTTGAATCCATGCTTTTTGCACTTTCAATCTGCTTTTTGCAGATTTTAATTTGTGCTGCACAATCCCCTCTGTCCAGCCCAGCCTGGAGCTGTTTGCCTCTGAGCTGTGCCTTTGTGTGTTTTATTTTTCCTTTTTTTATGAATGTGTCAAATGCCTACAAAAAGGATTTTTCTGCCTCTCTTGGGGGGGAAATCCACACTTGTACTGTAAATCACTGCTTTGTGAGGCTTCTGCCTTCTACTGCAAACCACTGGAAGAGCCAAAGGATGAACATGGGACTCACTGAGCTTTTGGGAAGCTGGAAAAGCACTACAGGGTTAGTCCAGGACCACAGGGACGTGTGGGGGAATCCTGACAGGCTGATTTGTCTCTTTGGGGCCTAATGTAACACTGAAAAATTCAGGAAATCACAATTACCTCATGGAGACTGGACTAACTGGACATTAAATTATGTGAACAACGTGGTTTGGAGGAGTGTCCTTTGTGGGATCACACTCTGGGGCTGTGCTGGTGGAAGGGACACGATTTACACTGACCTCCTCACATTTTTCTTTCCCTGGAATAATCTCTTTTGTTTCCCTGGAGATCAGCTGGTATTTCACCTGTGCAGGGAATGAAATGCCTTTAAATCAAATAATGTGTGTCAAGGGAGAAAAAATGGGTTTAGAGCTCTTGAACTGATGGTATGACCACAAGAAAAAGACTTTTTCTCCCTTGCCACACTCATTCTAACTATTCCTCTTAGGAGGTAAATACTAATATTGAAGAGGAACTTGCCCAAAATTCAGGATTGTGTTTAGAACTTAGTTCTAAAAGTTTTGTAGTTAAAGCTGAAACTTAAATAGTCCAGGAAAGGATCCTTAAGAAAAATGTCAGTATGAACATACCTGGAAAACACAGCTGCAACTGGTGCTTCCCTGAAGTATTCCTGTGTTTAGGTCTTTATCTGCTTCTCTTCCTGCAAGGAAAATATTCCAGCCTTGGAGCATCACTTTGGCAGCAAAAGCAGCTTTCTGGTACAGTAGAAAATGCAGGAAATTGAACTTCTCATTCAGAGCTGTCCTAAAATCCAACCCTGGACAGAAAAAACACAGTAGTGAAACCTAAATTACCATGCTGTGAACTTGGATTTAAGTTTTTAAGCTGAAAATAATGTCCCAGCTCAGTGTGAGGAAAAAAATAAAAAATTAGATCAGCCAGTAACAACTTCCTAAAAAATTATCAATTCAGCTGAGTGACAGCTCACCAACCTTGTGACCCTGGAATGGCCTCTCCAGGCAAATCCCTGCCCTGAGGAAGATTTGGTTATTTCCATGATGAGGTGACCTGGAATTGAAAACATAAATAAATAAAAATGACTGCTGTGTAAGTCCTGTACCAGAACCAGAGGGAGCACCTGAGTTTTTATCACCTCTCCCAGAGGAACCCAAATTTCCACGGCTGTGACAATGAATTTGTAAATCATTCTGAGCACAGGCTGCTCACTGAGTAAAGTAAATCAGGCTGGGGGCAGTGGTTTTTGCACCTAGGTGCCCTCAGAGGGTATTTGATTATTGCCCACTAAAGTTAATTTAATGCATTTTGCTAAACAAATTCCTCCCCATTACTTCAATCCCTCGGAGCTCTATTTAAAGGGACTTCCCAGGAACAGCTGAGCCTGAATTCCCTGCTGCCCTTCCTTTGCCCAGATTTTTCCCCCAAATTAAGGTCCCTGAGCTTTGGCTGTGCCTGAATTCCCTGCTGCCCTTCATTTTCCCAGATTTTCCCCCCAAATTAAGGTCCCTGAGCTTTGGCTGTGCCTGAATTCCCTGCTGCCCTTCCTTTTCCCAGATTTTTCCCCCAAATTAAGGTCCCTGAGCTTTGGCTGTGCCTGAATTCCCTGCTGCCCTTTCTTTTCCCAGATTTTTCCCTGAAATTAAGGTCCCTGAGCTTTGGCTGTGCCTGAATTCCCTGCTGCCCTTTCTTTTCCCAGATTTTTCCCTGAAATTAAGGTCCCTGAGCTTTGGCTGTGCCTGAATTCCCTGTTCCCCTTCCTTTTCCCAGACTTTTTCCCCAGAATGAAGGTGCCAGGCCTTTGGCTGTGCCTGAGCTTTGGCTGTGCTGCCTCCCCTGGCCCCTCGTGCCTGTCAGCCCAGTTCAGGAGGCCGGGGGATTTTATCCTGGGGGGTTTGTTCCCCTTTGGGAAGGACACGGTGAACCTGACAGCTCGCTCGGAGCCCACCCAGCTGCTGTGTGAGAGGTAAGAGCAGGCCTGGGGGAAGTACAAAAGGGAAAATGCAGCGGTTCTGCTGGAGGTGGGATGGGACAGAGGAGAGTTTGAGGGCTGGGGCATCAACTGGTGCCAAAATGGAAATGTTTTTGTGTTTTCTCGGTGCTGTCAAAGTTTAGCCCCATCTTGAGAACAGCTTTTAGCAGCTTTTGGCTTCCTTAGGGCTTGAATCAAACTCTTAAATTGTAGATGATGGTTTTGGTTCCACACACTGTGGGTAGATGACACTTTGGGATGGTGCTGTTGCTTTGTGGGAGGAAAGAGGACACTCAGCACCAGGCACAGGGCAAAGCAGGGACCAAAATCCTCTGGGTTTGTAGGTGTGAGCAGCATTTCCTCCTCGGTTACACCAGGTCGGTTCCCCCCACACATCACCACCTACCCACAGCTCCGGGGGAGGAGAAGGAGAAGCCAGGCTCGTGTCCTCCTCTTGCTCTGGCAGCAGCAAAGCTCAGGAAAGCAGGATCCAAAATCCTTCCATCTTCACATTCCCAGGGCAGGGAATGTGCTCAGTGTGCTGGGAGGCACAGAGGAGGAAAAGCCCAGGGAAAATCCCACATTTCAATCACGATCCATCTCCTGAATTAGCACTTTGGGAATCTCTGGCTTCGTGGGTGAAGGACACAAAGTCTTGACCCTCACAGCTAAACTGGTCTCTAACTCTGTTCCTCCTCCTGGGAAGCCCCAAGGATGTTCTTGCTGGCAGAAAAGATTAATTAAATTGGAAAGGTGCTCGCACTCAGAGCAAAAAACTCACAAGTGGGTCCAGGGATGCTCTGCTGACAATGCCAAGAACATCAGTGCTTGGCCATGTGAAAAATGGAATAAAGCTTCAAACTTTTTAAAAAGTTTAACAGGGAATAAATGAAGAGACAAAAGTCCAGCACTGGGGTGTCCTTGGCAAGTTATCTTGTCAGTCAGCAGATGTGAGAAACAATTTAATTGCTTTATACATAGAAGTATTTTAACATTTGATATTTTGCTAAGGCTTTACAGTACAGTACCTTCATCACACCACTATTTCTATGAGCTATAAGGTGTATACATCTTATACAATATCAACATATAATTATATGTTATAATTGTAAGTAATATATCAACATAATATTTTTATCACACTAATATTTTTGTGGGCTATATGGTGCATACTTCCAATGAAAAGTGAGGTTATATTAGCAAACAGCTAAAAGGGGTTATAAACTGAGCTACACTTACAATCAATAAGATATAAAAAGATATAAATAAACATGATATAAAAACAATATAACATTGTTTATATAAAAGGGTTATATATATAAAAGGGTTATTATAAAAGGGTTTATATATATATAAAAGGGTTATTTTTGACAGCCACAAGGATGCCAGGATGTCCAAGAAGGTGACAAGGGACAGCACTGCCAGGCCATGTCACTGCTGTCCCCTCTGCCCCCAGGTTATTCACCGACGGGCTGATCTGGGCTCTCGGCATGAGGTTCGCCATCGACCAGATCAACAATTCCAGCTCCCTGCTGCCGGGAATAACGCTGGGATACGACATGTACGACACCTGCTTCGAGCCCCTGGTGGCCCTGCAGCCCAGCCTGCTGTTCCTGACCCGCAAGGGCACCACGGGCATCGGCGTGCTCTGCAACTACACCGAGTACCAGCCCCGCGTCACCGCCGTCATCGGGCCCCACAAGTCCGACCTCTGCCTGGTCACAGCCAAGCTCTTCAGCTCCTTCTTGATCCCACAGGTAAAAACCTCTCTGGGGAACCAGGAATCCTCCCTGTTAGCTGTGACTTTTTTCGTCTTCTTTTCTGCCAGAGTCAGGATTAATTGCTCGAGAGATGAAGTTCGTGTTCGGATTTAGGTGTTTATTAATTCTTATCTACATTTCAGTCCCACGAACTGTGAGTCCTGCTATACTCTAATTAACAAGTAGCAAAATGGACGCCTCTCGATCTCTACAAGGCCTTTTCAAGGACAAGATGTCCAATTGTGAACTAACACCTAAATTATTTTTATTTATAATCCAATTACTAACCTCCCGCAGTCCGCAGTGCGGACACTTTTAACCAATTACAAGAAACCACCCAAACCCATGAAGAAGAAGGTGAAAACAGTCAAGACTAACCTATGCCCCAAAATCTCCATCTTGCTTTCTATATTACTATATTTCAAAACCTTAAACTCTAAATTTTTCACCCTGTGATATCACACACTATTGACGATTGATTGAGAGATGGGAAGACTGATTCGGTGACTAGAATTCGATTTTACTGAGATTTTCCAAAGCTTATATATCATTTCTAGGATGGTTAATAATTTCTGCTACAATGATGAGGTTAAGCATGATACAGACAAACTCATACATTTTACAACATACCTTGTTTGGAGAAGTTTGATTCAATTTCCTCATTCAAGTAAGCAGATTTAATCCCATCTTCTGTAATCTTCAAAGCTCTGTTTGTTCTTGCCAAGGCATCCTGGTTATCAAACTAGCTATGCTAATTAAGTCTGCTTCACTCTCTGACTTGTGTATTCCCACATTCCAGCTGCACACCCACAATCCCAGTGCTATCACCCAATTCTGGAAGCCTTTTCCACGGCCTCAGCTCAAATGCAGAGTTTTCTTGGGGGTCAGTGCCTGTGGGCACAGAAAGCCCGAAATTCTCAGTGCCCAGAGTTCCAACACTCCCTTTCCCCTCTGCTCCACGTGCAGGTGAGCTACGGAGCCAGCAGTGAGGCCCTGAGCAACACGGAGCTCTACCCGTCCTTCTACCGCACCGTGCCCAGCGACAAGAACCTGGTGGAGGCCATGGTGCAGCTGCTCAACCAGTTTGGCTGGAACTGGGTGGCCACGGTGGGCAGCGATGACGAGTACGGCCGGGGCGCCCAGGTGTGAAAAGCGAGGCTCCTGGTAAAATTTTACAAGTTTGATAAAAAGACAATAGGAGACAGAGACAAAGCAAAGGGTTAAATGGGGTGCTTGGCATTTAGCCAAGAGCACCCCTACCATCTTCTGAGATACTCCTTAAATACCTTTCCTATTACATCAGCCTGTTGTATATTCATAGCTCATTATGCATATTCATACTTTCCCACAAATTGGTTTACATATCCCAGGAACTGTTTTCCAATGGCCCCTCCTTGGGTCTGCCTGTTTAGAGCATGCATGGTTCCTGGCTGTGGTTTTGGCCCATTGTCATTGTCACCTCCAGTTTGCCCTTGGTCCATACTTTCCACAGTTAACATGTCAGCAGCAGGGTCCTCACCAAAAGTTAGTGGATGTTATAATTAATAATCAGTTAATCAATTAATTAATAATTATTATTACTTAATACTTAATACTTAATAATTAATTAATTATCATGAATAGCTGGATGTTATCCCAACCAAGCAGACAGCCCAATCACAAGCATGACTATATATCAGCTATCCCACTACCATATCTAAGTTTTGTTAACAGCAGAAATAAAAACTATCTTCACACAGCAAAGTTATTCCAACATTATGCATACAGCGTTCATGCTAATATTGGCAAAAAGCCAATAATAAAATGTGTATTTATGACACAGACATGTTGCCTTAATTTTTTTAGCCTTCTGATGTTTTATTGTCTAAACTTCATTTCCCATATATTTTACTCTAATGAAAGAATTACTATAAATAGGATTTATACTATAAATAAGAGATTTTACTATAAATAAGAGAATTGAGTTAGTTTTATCTATGTTTTCATTCCTCCTTGGAGGAGGGAATGTTTTGACAGACATCTATCTTGACCAATGCGATTGAAGAAGTGTTAACTCTGCCTACCAATCACTAAGCTTGTTTGAAGTACTATATAGAAGAGTCAAATTTGAACTAAACTAGATTTAGCTCTCAGAATTCTAACTGAAGTCCATGTCTTCATTCCGTGTCCTGTTGCAACACAGGCTCTCTTCCTGAGCATGGCTGGCGCTGACAACATCTGCATCGCCTTCGAGGGGCTCATCCCCACCGAGCTGGCCGAGCCCAGCGCCAAGCAGCAGCTGGAGGACACCGTTAGGTTAATCAACAGCACCAAAGTCAACGTGGTGGTGCTGTTTGCCCACAGCCTGCCAGCCCAGGCCCTGCTGGAGCACAGCATCAGCCTGGGGCTGGGCAAGAAGGTCTGGATCGGCACCGAGGCCTGGATGCTGTCGGACATCGCCGCCTCCACCCCCAACATCCAGAGCATTGGGACGGTCCTGGGCTTTGTCATGAGGACAGGGACGGTCCCCGGCTTCCAGGAGTACGTGGCTGAGCTCTTCAGCTCCGTGGAGCAGGAGGGATTCTGCCGGCGCTCCAGGGAGCTGAGCAGCCTCATGGCCGCCGAGGTGCTGGACGCGCGCTGCCAGGAGTGTGACCGCGTCACCCTCGGGGACATCTGGCCCACGCTCAGAGTGACCAGGGTGCAGCCGGTGCACGTGGCCGTGTACAGCGTGGCCCACGCCCTGCACAGAGCCCTGGGCTGCACGTCCAGGGGCTGTCCCAGAACGTCCATCAGGTCCTGGCAGGTGAGGAGAGGTCTGAGGGGCAAAGGGGTGGCTTTTGTCACGTCGCAGCCAGATTGGCACAATCTTAGCCTGTCACTGTTGGACACGAAAAGACCGAGACAAACTCTTAAATGTAGAAGGCCGAATAATGATTGATTAAAACAAATGAAGTTTCTTTTATAGAGTGATAGGACAGAGCTGGACCTAATTGGTCCTTGATTAACACACTATCACCATGATTGGCTAATTAAAATCAACACTTCTCTACACGTAAACAAGGCAACAAACACTAGCTGTGCAGATTTGTTTAAATTCTTTCTTCAGGTTGTTTTGAGAAAAATTATCACTTGAACATTACTGCAGCTGAGAAAATCAGCCACAGCCTCCAGGAAAAAACCAAAATGAGACCCACATTAGCCCACCTAAGGCACAACTGATTTTGGCTTGCAGAATTATCATCCTCCAAACAGGGACAACTGTACCAAAATCGATTTTGATTTCATTTCCTCCCAGCTGCTGCACTTCATGAACACCCTCCTGTTCGAGGTGAACGGCCAGAGCTTCAGGTTTGATCAATCCCACAGCACAAACACTGGGTACAAACTCATCTTCTGGGCCTGGAGGGACGGCACCCTGACCTACCTGCCCGTGGGGGACTACGACCAGTCCCTGTACATCCAGAAGTCCCAGATCCAGTTCCACACCGCAGACGAGAAGGTAAAAAATGGCACAATTCATTCTGATTTGTTTGAGGTGACAACTCTGCTGGAGGTGCCTGGCTGATGCTCATCCCTGCCTTTGCCAGGAGCCCGCATCCGAGTGCTTCAGGCGCTGCCAACCAGGGCAATTCAGAAGAATAAAAGGATTCAACCTCTGCTGCTACGACTGCACAGACTGTTCAGAAAACACCTTCTGGAGCAGCACAGGTGAGGTCTGGGGAATTTGGAGGCTATAACGGGATGATTCTGTCTCCTGGCTGGGGTGATGATGAGCTGGGAGCTCCCCACAAGCACTGCCAGGTGCTCCCCTCCCTGTTCTGCTCTTCACTGGGGACCTGCCCCTGTTGGGCCCAGAGGGGAGGAATGAGGAATCCCTTGGAAGGCTGACCTGGAACAGAGACTGGACAGAGCTGAAGTAGATATTCATTAAAAGGCCTTTAAGGTACACCTTGGGCAGGACAAGAGCCTGGCCAGGGCTACACCCAAGGTGGATCCCAAATGGGCACAAAATGGACACAGAATGGACACAAAATGGGCACAAAATGGACACAAAATGGACCCCCGGTCACCAGGTCTGACACTTTTATAAGTTTTGGTCCATTTGCACATTGGGGTTGAATTGTCCAATTCCAGCTGCAGGTGATGCAGTCCCATCCTTCTTGTTTTGTCCCTTCAGCCCCCCCTTGTTGGTGCTTTTGGGCTGAACACTTGTCCCCCTTGTCCTTGGTGTGCAGCAGGAGAAGGATTTGTTTGGTGTCCCTGCTGTGTGCAGAGAGCTGAGTGACCCTGAGTGTGAGCTCAGAGCTGAGTGACCCTGAGTGTGAGCTCAGAGCTGAGTGTGAGCCCAGAGCTGAGTGTGAGCTCAGAGCTGCACCCTGGGCACACAGAGCCTGAGCACACCCGAGCTCAAACTTAAGGCATTAGGACAACATTGATGTTTAATCTGCAGAGGTAGAAGAGAGGGGTATGATGCAATTCTGGGGACATGGGTAGAAGAGAAGCATAGAATAAAATTCTGGGATTGCTGGGGAAGGGAAACGGGCAAGAAACACAAGGATCCTTCAGGGAAGAGGGTAGAAAAGCAGAAGGTGAACTACCACAAGCTTTAGAGACCCAACACACCTTGGAGAGAGGCAAACAGGCAAAACCACCACCCAAACCACCCCCTAACCCCTGTCTGCGACCCACCCCAAGGCCTGCCGGCGGTGGCGAGTCCCCAGGGCCGGCTCAGCGGGCTCTCTTTGCAGACAGCACCGGCTGCTCGCCGTGCCCGCGGCACCAGTGGGCCCCGGCGC
The DNA here is from genome assembly GCA_013400495.1 of Nicator chloris. Taxonomy (NCBI): domain Eukaryota; kingdom Metazoa; phylum Chordata; class Aves; order Passeriformes; family Pycnonotidae; genus Nicator; species Nicator chloris. The sequence goes on along the minus strand of WAAE01012601.1, from coordinate 68,325 downwards.
GCAGCACGCGCTGCCGCGACCGCGCCGAGAGGTTCCTCTTCTGGGACGAGCCCCTGGGCCTGGCCTTGGTGACCCTGGCGGCCCTGACGGCGGCCCTGAGCGGCGCGGCGGCGCTGCTGTTCCTGAAGCACCTGCGCACGCCGCTGGTGCGGGTGTCCGGGGGCGGCAGGAGCCTGCTGGGCCTGCTGTGCCTGCTGCTGCTGAGCCTCAGCTGCGGCCTGTACGTGGGCAGGCCCGGCGCCGCGCGCTGCGCGCTGCAGCAGCTCTCCTACGCCCTGTGCCTCAACGGCGCCTTCTCCGCCCTGGTCCCCAAGGCCCTGGAGATCGCCCTGCTGACGGAATTCCCCCGCCGGGCCCCCGGGCTGCTGCGCTGGGTGAGGCACGGCAGGGCCTGGCTGCTGGTGGCCGCGTCCTTCCTCGCCCAGGCGCTGCTCTGCTTCTGCCACCTCCGCCTGGGCCCCGATTTTTTGGTGGCCGACTACGAGTCCCTGCCCAGGGAGGTGCTGCTGGTGTGTGGCACCCGGTCCTGGGCCGCCTTTGCCCTCCTGCACGGCTACAACAGCTGCCTGGCTTTCGTCTGCTTCCTGTGCACCTTCATGGTGCAAACCCCGGGCAGGAGGTACAACGTGGCCAGGGGCATCACCTTCGCCACCCTCATCTGTTTCGTCATCTGGATCTTCTTCCTGGTGATTTTCGCCACGCTGAGGACGGTCCTCAGGGCTGTCACGCAGATCTGCACCGTCCTGGCCACCACCCTGGGCATCCTGGCCAGCTACTTCGTGCCCAAGTGCTACATCATGGTGTTCAGGCCCGATCTGAACACGGGGGATTATTGCCAGAACCCCGGTGAGGACGAGCCAGAGGAGGTGAACAGACAATAAGCCACAGGCTCTGTCAGCTGCTCCTCAAGCAGAAGCTGGATTTTAAGGAGAAAATCCTGTTTATGAGCACTCTGTGGCCACAGGCACAGTCACATATGAACTAGAGCTGTGAAAGCACAGGGCTTGGCAGCTGAAGTCCAGAGGAGCAGCCTCCATCCTGTCTGGGAATGCCTTTCAGCTCAAAAAGGAGCCCAGAATAGGTTCAGTTAATGAAACAACCTCCAGAAATGATATTTTACATCAATTGCTTGAGTCTGGCAATGTGAGGCAGAAGCCTTACCAACACCACTTCCCTGTACACACTCCTGGTAATTTCCCTTTCTTATTAAAGAGCTGCTCCAGAGACACATCCAGGAATCCTTTCCCAAGCCATGTAAGAATTTTCAAATATACCCAATAAAAGAGAAGCAAAAAGAACACTCTGACAGGTAGCAGCAGTTGTGTGTGTGTGAAACAAAGGGAGCATTTCCCATTCAAATCCCAGCTCACTCAATTTGTGTTCCACGGAAATCAGGGAAAGACACATGGAAATGAGCTCTGTGCAAATCACACTCTGAAAAGCCACAGCAGGAGGTTCCTCCATGCCCAAAAAACAGGCAAAGATCACCAAAACCTTCACATTGTTGCCAGCAGTACCAAGTCAGTATCCAGTCACATCACCAGGATTTTTCTTTCCCCCACTCATGTTGACAAGTAACTCTTCTGCTCTTTTATTCCTTAAAAGTTTTTCTATTTCTGCTCTTTCATTCCTTAGATTAAAATTTTTCTATCTCTCCACTGTGTGTTACTGGAATTTAATCAGTCCAGCTCAATTCAAGAATTTGCAAATTAATCTAAATCAGTGAATATTTTCATTCTTAAAAAAAAAACCAAAACAACCTTTTGGTGCACTGCAAAGTTACTTGTCCCCAATTTTTGTGATCACCTGCATCCAAAATTATTCCTCAGTGTGATTAAAAAAAAGCAAAACTCTGACCTGGAGCCTGGAGTTCTTGTTCCTGGAGCCTGCAGGAATTCTTCACATGTTGGTGCACCTGAAATTCTCAGTGTTCCTTGCTCCAGGGCTGTGGTTCCATAGCAGAGAAGCATTAAATAACTTTTGATCATCATTCCAGAAATAGGGAAAGGAAAAAAATCAAATTTAACTCCATCAGGCCCTGCAGGGAAAAGCTGTCAAAAAATTCTGCCCATTTAATGTTCACCTAAATCCTGCCCATTTAATATTCACTTGAATCCTGACCATTTAATGTTCACTTGAATCCTGACCATTTAATGTTCACCTAAATTCTGACCATTTAATATTCACCTAAATCCTGCCCATTTAATATTCACCTAAATTCTGACCATTTATTATCCACCTCACTGGAAAATGCTGGGATTGATGGTATTTAAATGATGTTTCACTCTCCCCTTGCTGTGTGATCTGTCCCAGCTGGGAAGAAAGAATTTGCCTCACTGACCTGTGCTTGTTCTTTTTATTTAGGCTGGAAAATTAGAATAATTTAGGCTGGAAAAAACCTTTAAATCTCGAGTCCAGCTGAGCCCCTCGGACCCTACAGGGTGTCCTGACAAACCCAAGGCTCACCAGAGTCTACACAGGGTGTCCCAGGGATCCTTGTTTCTGCTGGAGAGTCCAAAAAATGGGGAACATTTATGAAATCACTAACAATGAAATACTGCAAAGAACTGAACACATACACTGTGGTTATCACATAAAATTAAAAGCTTTTTAGTGTTTAAAATAGCATTTACACATAAGCAGCTATATATTAACTATACAGACACTTGGGTTTTAATACAATATCTACAAAAAAGAATTCAATTATGCAATAGACATTTAACAGGAACAGTGCAGTCCATGCTAATAAGAGGTCACTCTTTGAGTAGAACCAATTCTAGGATAGGTGATAGTCTGGGTTTTCATTATTTAAAATCATGTAACTTTGTCCCTCTACTGTACATAAAATTCTTTACATGTATTTCTAATCACTGATTAGAATTAATAATTTTAAGTCAATCTTATTACAATCCAATTAAATGCAAAACAAAACAAAAAGAACCAAAACAATTACATCAACCCATGAGCTGTCAAGTCTCAGGAGGGGAGAGAACAAAAACCATAGCAGAAGTCAACGTCTGTGCATCATTGCTTGCCATCCAGTAAAACCTTTGGATAAAGTGTCCAGGGGACTGTTTCCTTGGAAAAGCAGATTCAGGAACAGGAGGTAAAAGACACCAGCATGCTTTTAAGACTATTTGCCAAAGAATTTACTCCTCTCAGAGTTCTAACACTGGGTGGAGACACTCCCCCTGCAGATCCTGCCTCTTGTGGGTGGGAGATGTCATCCCAAAGTGTTTCCTCACCCTTTTCCAGCATCCTCCAGACATCCCTGCTGCTGGATCTGAGGCAGGGATGTGTGAGCACTGAGCTCAGCTGCAGAATAAAAATGTCAAATCACTTCAGGCTCCTGTTCTCAGGGTGTTCTCAAGCCCTGCACAGCAAACCTCTCCCTGGAGCCATAAAATTAAAATTTAGGCCCTGGTGGGAAAGAAATGCTGGGTCTGCAGCACTCCAGCCTCCACATTTTCTTCCACCTGGCACAATTCCCACTGTGGGCAGCTCCACTGGCACAGCTGGCACGTGTTCCTGCAGGGAATGCTGTGCCCAGCAGGAGAGAGCTGCACAGGGGGCTGAAAGACACCGAGGATGGAAGCCAAGGATGGGATCTGGGAAATCTCCTGCCTTTGCTCCCTTGAGGAAACAGAGATCTGGCAAACATTCAGGCCTGACCTTCCCCTGCCTCAGCCCAGCCTGTGCACAGGTGGGGAAAAGCAGGATTTTTGTGTTTCTGTTCAATATTGCACTGTTCAAGAGGGGCACTGCTCCCTCCTACTCTGCGTGGGAACAGCAGGATCCACCTGTGCCACAACCCCCAGAGCATCCTTTACCTGCAGTGGGGGAGGCTCCTCCAGCCTGACTTCCTCAGCAAACACTTGCCCACATCTGCCAGGGGCTGCCAGCCTCGTGCCAGGCTGTGCCAGCAGCACACACGTGTACAACACAGGCCTTTTTCAACGTAGCAGCAAAGACCAGCAAGACACAGCAGAGTTTCTGCCAACAGCAAAACCACACGGGACAAAACCAAAGCCCAGCAGGGGTGTAAAACACACACGAGGAAATGAAACATGGGTAAAAAGCTCAGCCCTCAGCTTTAATCCCCTTTTTGGAAGTATTAAAAGGAGATTTTTTTTTTCCCCCCCTCCAGTACTCTGAGTTCTGCCTTAAAACAAACAGGGCCAGGGAAATCATATTTTTTAAGAGGCCAGAAAAATCTCAATTCATTTCAAAGTAGAACCACTAGTGATTGTCAGGGAAGTCACAGATTCCTCAGCAGTGTCTCCTGGAGACAGAGCAGAATTCCACCATTATTTTACCCTGATTTGCTTCACTGCTTGAAGTGTCAATCTTTCAGCATAATTTACCAAGTCAGGTTTGCAGCTGGCAGGAGGGAAGGAAAATCCCTGTTGTACAGTCAAGCTTCAGGCAGGGCCTCTTTGGAGGAGCCATCCATGGATGGTGATGAAAGAAGGGCAGCTTTTGGGGGAGGCTTTTGTCAAGAAAATTAATTTAGAAGCCCAGAAATGGGCTGAGGGAGAGTTTCCCAAATGCCTGGCTCCCTGTGGAAGGAGAAATTGAGGCTCCCATTACCACAAACATCGGGAGTCTCTGACAAAGGGAGGAGTTTGCACACACAGGGGGGAAAAAGGAAGGAAGTGAAAAATCAGAATGAAATGGACATTTTGAAGAGTCAGTTTTCAGGGTGACAAATTGCACTGTGTGTGTACAGAGAAGATGTTCTCTCTTCACATCCACCTTGGATATTTACCCAAAAAGCACGGAACAGGCCAAAAAGAAGCTTCTTACCAGTGAAGAAAACGCTTATTTACAGTGAAGACTGATTTTAAAGCACCTGTCCTAAATCCTGCCAGCAGCAGGGATCTCACAAAAGAGGATTTAACTGAGGAATGGCCCCATGGTCAAATGCCACAGTGGCTGCAGCTCGTGTCTCATTAAATGAGCCACTGTGGCAGAGGGTGGCTGTGCTCACCAGACCTTAAAAAACCTTCTTAAACATCACTGAAGCTTCTTGAATTTACTTTCCAGAGCCTCAGAGCAGAAAACAGCCAGAAATTAAATCTTGGGGAATATTCAACAGCAGTTGCTTCAGTCAGAGCTCCTCAGCAGGAGTCAGGGGTAAGGATTTCTTTCTGAGGGGCTCCAGGGTGGGTTTCACTCGGTGTAAGGATTTTAAGGATTTCTTTTTGAGGGGCTCCAGGATGGGTTTCACTCGGTGTAAGGGGTAAGGATTTTAAGGATTTCTTTTTGAGGGGCTCCAGGATGGGTTTCACTCAGTGCCAGGGGTAAGGATTTCTTTTTGTACCATTTCTGATCTGTTCTCAGACATCCTCACAGCTCTCTGCCCACTGTGCTCAGAAATGTGCCCTGGGGGATCAGAGCTCTCCAGGTCTCTGTTTCAACAAAAAAAGAGAAAGATTCTGCTCAGAAAGGAAGGAGGGATGACAAGGAAGAGCCACGTCCCAGTGGGAGCCAGGATTTCCTGGTGTCTCTGCTGGAATGGGATAAAGAGCCCCTTCAAAAGGGAAAAGCTGACACAACTGCAGCAATTTTCCTATTTCTGTGGGAACAACTCTTCCAACCTGCAGGGAAGTGCACATCCAGAGGGAACAGCCACAGCTGGCAGCAGGGATGTGCCTGAAATGCCCAGGAACCGAGTGCAGCTGGAAAATCACTCTTGGGAAATAAGGAAATAACTGAAGGAAATAACTTTACAAGTTCAGCACAATGAACACATACAGTAGCAAGACTCCAGCACCGCCTCGATAGAATATCTTAAAAAAAACCCAACAAACCCTCAAAGAACCCAAGAAAGATTGAGTTATACTCCCTAGTCAGCAGGAAGTAGCCACAGCTTTGTTTTCCTCTAGGAATTGGTTGGATCCTACTCCTTTCCAAGCACTTGTGGGTGCCATGTCTGCTTAGAGCTATGGATGCATCCAAGAAACAGCATTCCAAGGTATCCCAGATACCAGCCAGCAGTCGTTTTGTCCTTGCAAGAGAAAAAAAAAAAGCAGGGAAAAATCAAAGTGCTCCTATGCATTGTCAGGAATTTAGAAGTCACGTGAAATACCAGTCCTCCAATCAGCCCGAAAAGAGACACTAATTCCACTGAAGAAGTAGGTGCCACAATGACCAAAGCTCATTAAGATGTGAATACACGCCAGCCATTCACAATCCAAAACGAGGTGGGGAGGGGAGGGAAAAAAACAAAGGTAAGGAAAAGATGCCGTCGATTCGCTGATATTTAACAATCCCAGGAGATTTCGTTGTTCATTTTTGTAGGCGGGGAGGGTTTTTTTTTTTTGTAATTTTTTTCTTTTCTTTTTTTTTTGTTCAGTTTTGTCGATTTTCTTTCTTTCCCCGCGACACACTTGCGAACAGGAAGCCGTGACATGCAAGACAGCCAAGCCTCTTCCAACCGAGCGTCCCACAACGACCCCCACCCAACGCCAACCCCGCCCCACCAAAAAAAAAACAACCCCACCCTTGTGCAGAGAGAGTCTTTTGGAAGGCACTTTTTCCTCTCACATGATGTCCACGAAGAACTCGCAAGGGTTGCCCATGGCCTTCTGGAAGGACTGGCGGCTCCCGGTGAGCTCGGGCGGCACGGCGCTCAGCTCGCGCACCGGCGGCGCTCCGGGCGGCCCGCTGCTGCTGCCGCCCAGCACCTTGGGGCCCAGCTTGGGCAGGCTGTACAAGGGTGGCACCCCCGGGGGCCCGTACGACTGGTGGCTCTGGTGGCTCCTGTCGCTGTGGCTGCGCTGGCTGAGCTGGCTGAGCGGCCGCTCGCGGCGCGGCGCGGGCTCCGACTCGCTGCCGCTGCCCCCGGACTTGCGCTCCTTGTCCCTGCCCGCCGCTCTCCTGCTGGTCTCGCTGGTGCTGCGGTTGGAGCCGCTGCTTCTGCTCCCTGATGGCCCCGAAAAACAGAAGAGGGAAAAGATGGGTGAGCGCGGCCCTGTCGCGTGTCACGAGTATCGCGTGGGTCTGTCCATGTCACAAGCATCACATGGGTCTGTCCATGTCACGAGTATCGCGTGGGTCTGTCGCGTGTCACGAGCGCCGCGCGCCCCTGTCACACGCCACCACCACCGTGTGGGCCTCTCACCTGTCATGAGGATTGCGCGGGTCTGTCGCGTGTCACGAGCATCATCACCTGTCATGAGGATTGCGCGGGTTGTGTGGCTCTGTCACGTGTCACGAGCACCGCGTGGCCCTGTCGCATGTCACGATCACCGCGTGGCCCTGTCCATGTCATGAGCACTGCGTGGCTCCGTCACATGTCACGAATATCGTATGGCCCTGTCACATGTCACAAGCATCACACGGCCCTGTCACAGGTCACGAGCACTACGTGCCCCGGCCCCCGTCACGAGCACCGCGTGCCCCTGTCACGTGTCACGAACCCCGCGTGGCCCTGTCCATGTCAGGAGCACTGCGTGGCCCTGTCACATATCACAAATATCGTACGGCCCTGTCCATGTCACGAGCTCCGCGTGGCCCTGTCACATGTCACGAACACCGCGTGGCCCTGTCACATGTCACGAGCACCGCGTGGCCCTGTCCATGTCACGAGCACCGCGTGGCCCTGTCACATGTCACGAACACCGCATGGCCCTGTCCATGTCACGAGCACTGCGTGGCCCTGTCCATGTCATGAGCACTGCGTGGCCCTCTCGTGTGTCTCGAGCACCGCGTGGCCCTGTCCATGTCACGAGCACTGCGTGGCCCTGTCACATGTCACGAACACCGCATGGCCCTGTCACATGTCACGAGCACTGCGTGGCCCTCTCGCGTGTCTCGAGCACCGTGTGGCCCTGTCGCATGCCAGCCCGGCCGCGCTGTGGTGGCTCGGCAGTGAGGGATGTGCCATGCATGGGGGCACACAGACACACCTCGGAGCTCGCAGGGTGAAAGCAGCAGCTCAATTCCAGCTCCTGCCTCAAACCCAGCAGGAGAGGGGAGGAGCAGGAACGGGAGGAGAAAGCAGGGCCTGGGGGTTTGACTCAAGCAAATGAGGTTGAATTGTGACTGTCACTGCTTTGGTATTTTGTACCTACATAAAAGAAAGCCCTTTGCCTTCTCTATCACCCCTTAAATCCCTGAGGTTTTGTTGGCTTCAGGGGGGAGGTCCTTTTAAAATTCCTCACTAAAGCGTTGTGCTGTTGGAGAATTCCCTAGGAAACAGCTCCTGAAGTGCTGCACCTCAGAGCAGTAATACCCAGGATAGTGTTCCCAAGAGAGGCCGCTAAATCACCTTGGAAAACCAAAGGATTGCCACTGAGTATCAGCTGAGTTGTGACCAAAAACAAGCTTCACTGAACTTCAGGAACTGATTTTTCATGGAAGCTCAAAGTCTTGCTCCATTCCTATGACAGACAGATTAGGAGACAGTTCCAAGCTATTTTTTTTTTTAATCCAACTAATCAACCCAAGGAATATCCTATTAAATTCCTGCATCTTAGTGCAAGATGAACTTCCCAAAAAGGATCCTCAGCCAGCAGAACAGGGGACCAGCTTTTGAGTCCAGGTGAGTCAGAGAAATGGGAAAAACAAAATTATTTTGGGCTGCTCCTTCTTGAGTTACAGATGCCCATCACTTTCTGCTGCTCCAGCTGATTGGAGAGATGGGAAACCAGACTGGTTTTTGGGGGGAAAGGCTGCATTTCCTGCAGAGTGATGGAAAACAGACCCCAAACCACTGGATTTTAAGTTAATCTCCTAAGCCTGGGTCTCAGAAGTGGTATTTGCTGATTGTTATGATTTAACACTGCAGATAAATGAGAGAAGGCACAAAACTCCAATTTTAAGACAATTTTGAGAGTGACCAGTGCAGCCTGGTCTCTATCACCTCCCAACACCTGCCTGAGCCACCTGGCCATCAATTAATGGGCAGTGCAAGGGCACTGGCAGAGAAATCCAACCCAGAGGGGGCACACCATGATAAATTTGGACTATTTCTTTTCTGGAGAGCCTGGGGATGAGGTTTCCCCACCTGATTCCCTCCCCTCTGAGCTGCTGCAGCAGAGTCCCAGGGGCTGACATGCCAATGTCACATCACTGTGCACTGAGACGGGTCAAGCGTCCGAGACAATTCAAAATAAAAATAGAACTAAAAATTAAAAAAGAAAAAACAACAAAAATAACAAAACAGCTAAACATTTGGGTCACAAGGATCTAAAAATGATCATGCTGTGAATTCATCATGGAGGCATGTGAAGCTTACCAATCCCCTAGAGTCAGCCATCCCTCTAGGAATCCTTCAGTCTAACGCTTGCTCAGGACAAAACAAGGGAATAACAGTTACAAAGCAAGAAACAGCACAGAAGTTGTTTTCCACCAGGAAAAGCGTGGAAACCTTTCAGAGCTGAACACCCTGGCACCTTTTGGGAGGCTCTCCACAGCATGGATAAAACAGCATTCCTTTCCTATTCCAGGGAGAGAATTCCTACTGCTCACAGCAGCAGCTGCCAAAAAAACCCACCCCATGTTCTGTCCAGGGCAATCAGTTTCCAGTTCTAAAACCTCTGTGAGATTCCCCATGGATATTGCTTATTTTGGGATAAGGTGAGAAGCAGCTGGGCTAAAATCCTGTGAGCAAGCTCCTGTTATGAAACCCTTTTGTAAAATCTGACTGGCTGTGGTAAACAGGGATAAGTGACATCCCAGTTACTGGATGGTCACTGTGAAAAACACAAGGAATCCTCACCCCTTCTTTACTGGCAGCATTTCCTAAAGCAAAACTCACTCTGGGAGTGATTTAAAAAAAAAATTAAAAGATAGTATCTGTACAGCCAAAAATGACCTAATTTTTATTTCCTAAGGTTAAAACAAATCACAGCGTTGTGCTAGGGCAGAAAAGGAGGAGGGCAGGTCTTTAATCCATGCAGAATTCTCTTCCTGTCCCTGTCACATGTGCCAGCAGAGACTCTCCTCCCTGGGAGCAGTGCTTCAGCCCTGGCCACCTCCCAGTAGCAAAAAAAAAGTGATTTTCCTTTTGTGCTGAGCACTGAAAGCCAAGAGCACCTTGGTTCTAATCCCTGTCCCATCAGCACCAAAACTGCCTCATTTCCTGCAACACCAAGCCCCCTGCTGGCAATTCCTGACTGCCTGGAGCCTGGCAGTTTGCACAGAGAGCTGCGAGCCAAACCCACTCCTCCAGAGACACCAGGACCTTTGATGCAGTGCTGCTGCACACAACCCATGCAGGGAGCCACCAGAACCACGAGGCAAGCACGGGCAGCACGAGGAACTCAAGCAGATGACGGGGGGATAATGAGAGCTGTGCAATTCCAACCTGAATGATCCCATCTTACCTTCACTTTGCTGGCTGCCTGCACTGCCACTGCCATAGCTGAAGCCTGGGTCTTGGTAGGCTGGTGGGAAGCAGGGAGGGGGCAGAGGATACTGGTAGGGATATCCTTGGCCCAGGGGCCAGGGAGCAGCGGGATGTGGGAGCGGAGCCAGCGTGTCCTGGTCCGAGGCGCCGCTGGAACCGTTGTTCAGGTTCAGTGCAGCCAGATCTGGGAAAGGAAAAAGGGGAGAACTTGGAGCCAGCGGGTCAAATGATCACTGTGAGTTCATTGATGGAGGTATTGGAAGTTTAGCAACCCCCTGGAATCAGCCTTCTCACCCAGCAGTGAGAACAGGGTGAGGAAAGGGAGAGGACATGGCCCTTCTCCAGGCTGGAAACTGAGTGGGACTGACAAGCAGGGAATGTGTGGCACCACCAGAAATAAATCCTGCTGTCCTCAAGGCTCTGCTCGATGGGTTCATCCTCCTCCAAGTGCTCTCCTTGCCTGGGCTACCAGGGAGCATCAGCCACTTGTCACACAATTCCAGGGTAATGAATGTCCCTGTTCTGTTCACATCCCCCGTGAAACCTCAGGAGAGCCAGGCTTGGAAAGGACCTCTGCAGATCCCCCTGTCCAATCCTGGAGCAGGTGACACAGGAATGTGTCCAGCTGGGTTTGGAATTGTCTCCAGAGAAACTCCCTGGGCAGCTGCTCCAGGGCTCTGCCAGCCTCATGGAAATTCCTCCTCGTGAAATTCTTCATCGTGAGGATGCACCAGGGGACCCTCTGAGCACCCTCGAGGCACAGAAGTGACACAGGGACAGCCCTGCCCCTCCCAGCTGGGCACTTACTGCCACAGAGGTCTCCGAAGACGTAATAGCACTGCTCTGAGAAGGTGATTTTGTTCACAGTGTGCCTGAGGTAGCCGTGTTTCAACATGCTGCTGGCGTATTTCCTGGCCTCCCGGCGGTCCTTGAAGCCTTCCACGTGTGTGTAAAGCCAGTCCACCACATCTGCTCCTGAAATGGGGACAGCAAGAGGAGACATGGGATTATCTGAGCCAAACTGTGCCAGATGAGCACCTACAGTGGGATTATCTGAGCCAATTTGTGCCAGATGAACACCTATAATGGGATTATCTGAGCCAAGTTGTGCCAGATGAGCACCTTCAGTGGGATTATCTGAGCCACTTTGTGCCATTTTAACACCTATAATGGGATTATCTGAGCCAAATTGTGCCAGATGAGCACCTATAATGGGATTATCTGAGCCAAATTGTGTCATTTGAGCACCTACTGTAGGATTAACTGAGCCAAATTGTGCCAGCTGAGCACCTACATGGACATTAACACAAAATAAACACATAAAAAAACCTTCTTTACACACACTGTGCAACCCCTTTGAGCTGCAGGAGTGAAAATGAATTTTTCTCTGGATTTCACTCTGCTCTGGGAGTCACCTTCCTCAAGAGGCAGACGTTAGGTTGCCAAAATGTCTGTGTTCCAACCCCTTCCTCAGCAAAAAGCAGCTACTGGCTAAAGATGAGCACAGCTCAGGTCACAGGCAGACTGGCTGTGGTGATTTTAAATCCAATTAAGAGGCTTTATTAAGGCTGTGTGGTTGAATTCCAGTCACTCTGCTGAACTTGGGCAGATCTCTAGAGCCACCTGAAGCCCTGAGATATAAAAGCAAAGAACTAAGAACCAGCTCTGTGTGGGCATGAGAAATATGCAGCAATTTTGGATAACCGAGCTCAAACAAGAGTTATTTCCTGTCACACTTAGAGCTCTCCATAAATGGAATATAAGAGGTCCTAGACATGAAATAAAAGCTCATTAAAAGGTAGTTTCTTGAACCTGTTTCCATGAAGTCACTGGTTTTTTTTCCCCCCAGCATTCCTGGGATGTGCTTACCTATCACTGCATTGGAGATGGTGATTTTTAACCACATCCTGTCCCGAATTTCAAGGCCTGAGTCTGGCAGCTGCATGACCTTGACAATAGTAGCCATGTCACTCTTCACAGTTAAGGGAGACTCTTCTAATTCTAAAAGGAAGAGAGGCCACAGGCTGCTTTGAAATGAACTGAGGCTGAAGGAACTTCTCAGCTCCCAGTTTGGATGAAACAAAAAATACAGTTTTACCAACAGATGCAAAAAAAGAAAAAAAAAAAAAAAAAGACACCAAGGTTCCCAAATGCATCCTCATCCATGGAGTGAATTACAGCATTTACATCAATTCTTCAGATTTTGGGCTCAGGGCCACCAGTTTAGTGACAGAAATGCTGAGTCCCCATGCCTTGGCTTCCCAGAGCAGCTACAGGATCCACTCTGCATCAGGACTGGCAGAAAAGGAGACCCCAGGAGTTTTGTGATCCATCATTTCCCATTTCAATTCCCCAGGAACAGCCCTTTCCAGCCAAGGGATCAGTTCACTGCATGGAGAACTCTGGGACAAGTTTCTGGGGCTTGTTCTTTTGGTTTGGGGTTCATTGTCAGGAGTAACACCCATCTCCATGGAGAAAAAGGATGACCATGGCTCAATCCATGCCCAGTTTTTTATTTAACAATCTGGACGTTCTTGGGGGGAATTGAAATTATAAAAGAAATCTTCCCTCATCAGAAGAAAACAGTGATTTCCTTATAAAACCCATCCAGGGTCTCAGAGGTGGCAGCCTCACAACCCACTCCTCCCAGGATTACTTTGCCCTGCATCTTTCTTGTGGAAAACTTTAAAAAAAGCCCCCAAATGCCTCCAGAGCCATTCCCAGTTCACACCATTACGGGCAGAACTGGATCCCCAGAGGTGTCACACCTTCCTGATCAGTTTTCACAACAAAATCAGAACAGGGTTGAGGTTGAGCTTGTCAAATTCTCCCTCCTGTCCCATCTTCCAGCCCTAGAAAATTCATTTTTACCCATGTTTGTAGCCCAGGCCCTTCTCCAGCAGCAATTCCAAACCCCTCCTCCCCTCCCAGTTCCCCACATCACCCACCTTCCAAAAGCACAAGGGAACCACTTTTGTCCTTTTCCAGCCACCCAAAATTTGGGATAAAAAAAGGTACAGCAAGCGTGAAACAATGAAAACTGAAAATGCTTCTTTCCACACATGCACTGCCAATATGCATGAAAACATCCCAGACCAGCCCTGCATGCAGCTTCAATACTTACAAACCTCAAATAAACACTAAAACTTTGCTTTTGCTTTAAGTTAGTTTGGTTAGTGGCAAAAAGCAACGTGTCTGGGGGAAAAAAATACACCAACAAACCAATATTCAAGTACATGGGGAGCAATAAATTGGATTTTCTTGGAGACCTGAGATCTGCATCTGAACAGAAAATCTGTGTTTTCTGAGTTCTGGCTGCTGCACAAAGATGGCAAATTCTGAGATGCATCTGAAATGCAATTTGGTCTGAACTCAGCTGTGGAAAATTCAGCCAACCCAGGTCAGGGCAGGTAACAGGGCTGAGCTGAAGGAAGAGGTCATCATAAAAATCAGGGGTAACCTTCATTCTCCTGCATTCTAGAAAGGAAATATTTGAAGTCACTGGCACAGAAATGAGAAGCTGCCTCCAGAAATGTGGTTTTGCTCCCAAATACCTTTATTTTCCAAGTGTGACTGAGAGGGTGCCTGTTCCCCACTTCCCAACCCCAGCACTATCATCAAGGCACAGGATACACAAACTGCTCAAGAGGAATGCTGAGTACAGACTTGTTTGACAGCAATCAGCAGAGACACTGGATTCCAGCAGTACCTGTAAGGCTCAAAACACATCTCAGGATAAAGCAGCCAGCAGGAAAGGGGTTCATTTGTTTCCTGCTGAAGATTATTTCCCCTCAGTGGTGCTGCCTGATGTCTAAAAACCCCTACAAAAAAACCCCAACCTGGCCTTTCCCTCCAAGGTGAGGTGGAATTCCAGCTTATAAAATCTGAGGCACTTTATAATCAATACCACACAGGTCTTTAAAATCCTCTAAGTGTCGTTTTGAGTCAAAGAAAGGATGAGTTAATATTCCTTAAACAAATTTTCCAAGATAAGGAGTTGGAGCATAGTGTTAATAACACCAAGGCCATGGGTTTGAGAGATTCAAACTGAGCCATTCACTTAAAATCTGGGCTCAGTGATCCTTGTGGATCCCTTCCAACTACAAATGTTCTGTGATTAGAGTGCTCTGAGAGGCTTTTGAATTAAAGAAACCTCTCTGAACCACGACAACCTCCTGGTTTCATGGATTTCAAGGATATGGCTCTTTTAGACTGCCACAGACTGACAAACCAGGAATTAGGTTCAACTCTAACCATGATTTCACTCGGGATGTTAAACTTGGTTTTAGCTCGCTCGATAAATTCTAAACATATAAAAAAGCATAAAAAAGGATTTAAAAGTATAAAAGAAGGCCACGTGAATATCAGGGAAGCATTTCCCAAACGAAACACTAACATTATTGCTGAAATTTATTAAAACCCAATCAAACGCAAGAAAGGAGCTCTCCCATCCACCTGAGGGGAAAAACCCGAGCCTATCCTTAAAACCCACTTCCCCCTGAGACAGCACCCTGACCCAACACCTCTGCTGACAACCTCCAACCTTTGCCAAAAGTTCTCCTGCCTTCCCCAAGCGCGAGAGAAGCCACTCAAGGCCTGGCTGGCGCTGCCGCTGTCACCGTGCCCGTGGCCGGGCCCTGCTGGCCCCGAGCTGCCCTGGGCTGGCCAGGGGGTGACTTACTTTCCGACTCGGGAATTGAGCTTGTTAGTGAGGAGCTGGTAGATGTGGTGATGCTCATGGAAGGGCTCATACCGTAACGGGGGTACGCTCCCGTCATGGCCGTGGTATGAGAGATCCACGCCGCGGGGTCGATCGGCCGCACCGGCTCAGCTGCGAGCAGAAGGCACAGAGAACGGGGTCAGGGCTGCAGCAAACACCAAGATTTTGAGAGATCTGAGGGATTTTCTCTTGTTCTCTTGTTGTTTCTCTGGTTGTCCTAAGTGTTTCATGTGAGTGAAGTCTCATATGAGCGAGGTCTCCTATGTGTGAGGGCTCTCTGCCCTTGTGGTCTGCACCACCACGAAGGGACAGAAAACGGGGTCAGAGCTGCAGCAAATACCAAGATTTTGACAGATCTGAGGGATTTTCTCTTGTTCTCTTGTTGTTTCTCTGGTTTTCCTAAGGGTTTCATGTGAGTGAGGTCTCATATGTGTGAGGTCTCATATGAGTGAGGGCTCATATGAGTGAGGGCTCGTATGTGTGAAGTCTCATATGAGAGAGGTCTCCTATGTGTGAGGGCTCTCTGCCCTTGAAGTCTGTGCCACCACGAAGGGACAGAAAAATGGGGTCAGACTTGCAGGAAACACCAAGATTTTCAAAGATCTGAGGGGGTTTTCTCTTGTTTTCTTGTTGTTTCTCTGGTTTTCCTAAGAGTTTCATATGAGTGAGTGAGGTCTCCTATGTGTGAGGGCTCTCTGCCCTTGTGTTAGTCTGCACCACCAAGAAGGGACAGAAAATGGGGTCAGAGCTGCAGCAAACACCAAGATTTTGAGAGATCTGAGGGGTTTTCTCTTGTTCTCTTGTTGTTTCTCTGGTTTTCTAAGGGTTTCATATGAGTGAGGTCCCATAGTCTGCACCACCACCACGAAGGGACAGAAAACGGGGTCAGAGCTGCAGCAAACACCAAGGTTTTCAAAGATCTGAGGGGTTTTCTTTTGGCTATACTGGTTTTAATAAGGGTTTTAAGGGAGTGAGGTCCCATAGTCTACATCCCCATGAAGGGACAGAAAACGGGGTCAGAGCTGCAGCAAACACCAAGGTTTTCAAAGATCTGAGGGGTTTTCTTTTGGCTATACTGGTTTTAATAAGGGTTTTAAGGGAGTGAGGTCCCATAGTCTACATCACCATGAAGGGACAGAAAACGGGGTCAGAGCTGCAGCAAACACCAAGATTTTGAGAGATCTGAGGGGTTTTCTCTTGTTCTCTTGTTGTTTCTCTGGTTTTCCAAAGGGTTTCAAGGGAGCTCACCCCTTGAAACCCTTAGGAAAACATCCCATAGTCTGCACCAGTCTGTTGCATTTATTCCACCCTCATCTTCAACGATCTTCTCATCTTCTGTGGACTGGGAACAAACTGGTTCCAGCACCACCAGCACAGCCCTCACCAGCAGGAGGCAGCTGTGTTTGTCACATGAGCACAGATCTTTTACTGAAAACAAGATAATTTTCAAGGTGTTTTATGTCTATCACTGCTGCTTCCCTCACATCTTCAAAACACTCAGTTTAAGTTCTCTCTAAAAGTTCACCGTGAGAAAATGAGGATTTTTAACACTTGGCATAATTATTTCCAAACATTTTATGAACTGAAAGGTTGAGATCACCTCCTGAAATCTTAGGAGCTTGATGCAAAGATGTGAACCAAGAGAAAAACTCCCACGAATTCAATGGGCAGTGGAATCTCAGAAAAAGTGTCTTGAACCCCAGGCTCCCAATACTAAAGTAAAAATATGAAAGAAATGAACAGATAGAATCTGTAAAGATGCCAAAATAGGTGAAAATATTCCCGACCTTGGGGGCTTCCCAGGAACCCAGCAAAGAGCCCAAATGTGTACTCACCCCTGGGGATGGTGAAATAACTCCTGGGAGTAGGGTCCCAGCATTTGGCTACTGTTAGGCTGATAGGTCTAGGAAGAAAGAAAACAGGTAAGGATGACTCTTAACTTTCCTACAGAGTTGGAAACGCTACAAGAATTATTTTGAAACAAATTTATTCCTATCCAGCAGCTGCCAAACACATTCTGAGAACGGGTTTGAAAAGCTTTAGAATATTTTCGGTAGGAAGCACATCAGGACGTTCCTGGTTTTGCACAGATGATGAGCACTGGTGGTGAAATCTGTTGGATGATCAGCTCCTGAGATATTAAAATGCTCACCACACAAACAAACAGCGCTGCTGAAAGCAGGCAACTCCTCACTCGTGTTGGTTTTGGCAGAACCAACCTCACATATTCATCATTTACACTGAGAAGTTGACAGCTGAGATCAGTCATGCTGATGGACACCAAAATGTTGATTCCTCTGAGGTTTTCCCAGCTCCAAGGACTGCACAGGGAGGATAAATAGGAAGAGGTTTTGTGATGTGCTCACCCCGGCTTGGAGACGATTTCCCGTAAAACCCGAACGGCATCGTCATTGCTCATGTTCTCAAAATTGACATCGTTCACCTGAAACGGCGCAGAAAGCAGAGCTCAGGCTTTGCAGCAGCAAACTTAAAGGTGTTTTAATTACTTCATTCAATCCCCCAATGGATCTGCCTGGCCACTGCTGCCATTCCTTTGAGATGTCAAATTTCTCAGGGTTCTCTCTGAGAAATCACTCAGAGTTTAGGAGAGCACAGAGAAGATTCGAGCTAAACCGACAGCAGGGATCAGATTAATAACTGAATGTTTCAGAGGAGAATTTGGCACTGGTTTTCTTCTGGGAGCAGGTCCGAGTGCAACCCTTAAATGTACATTTTTGTGATTCCTGTCATGGTGCTGTATTTCCTTCCACTGTTACCAGCAATTCAAGGCTTGAATTTAAAGAAATCAAACAGAAATTGGTAACAGGGGGACAGTGAGTTTGATTTCCCTTCACACATTCTGTTAAGTTTTATTTTGCTATGGGTTTTTTCCAGGCTCTCCAAACTTGTAGAACCTAAATGTGCCACATTTTACCTATAAATCTTGAAGGTCTTTAGGAGTTTGGAGCATTAATCATCCTCATTTCCCAGACAGTAGAATGAGACAGAAATGGATTTGCCCAAACGAATTCCAGTAGCTTGGAACAAAGCCTCGATTATTAACACACCACTATAACACCGACTTTGGTGATCTCTGCGCCGCATTTCTCTGAGGATGAATAAATTCTGTTCCCTGGTTCCTGCAGCCCCTGGGGCTGGTGGGAGGGCTGAGGATTTGGGGCCAGGCACCCACCTGCAGCAGCATGTCCCCCGGCTCGATGCGCCCGTCCGCGGCCACCGCCCCGCCCTTCATGATGGAGCCGATGTAGATGCCACCATCGCCCCGGTCATTGCTCTGCCCCACAATGCTGATGCCCAGGAAGTTGTACTTTTCTGCATGGACACAAAGGGCAGGGTGGGGAAGGGGGGAAAAAAAAGCAGACAAAAATGTGGGCCTGATGTTTCTGGGGCTGAGAGATTTTAGCCTGCCAGCAGTTGCTGACTTTCTCCCAAGGAAAAAGTTTTCAAGAAAGCTTCTGCTCAAAACAATCCTGGCAAACAACTCTCCTTTCTCAAAACAGTCTTTCTCCAGGTGGGGTTTTGCTTTTCTAGTTCTCAAAACATTTGAGCTGTTTCTCTGGTTTAACCAATGGGATGGGAGAGGTGTCGTTCCTGTTCACCAACCATGTTCAGTCTGTATCAGAACACCTTATAAATGTAGGAAGAATTAGACAATAAAGCCTTTTTTCTATGCTCTTTGCCTTCTGAAATATTTGGAGTCTCTCATCCTTTTTCATGTCCTACAACAACACAAAGTGATTGGCAAGATGGCAAAGAGCAAGGCTGCTTTGGCTTTGACACATCTCAACACAGCAGCAGGGCAAGGTTTGACTTGCAGGGATCTCAGGCTGCTCTAATGGTGAACATTTCCCTGGCACCTTCAGCAAATCCTGCTAAAGACAGGATTTTTTCATCCAAGACAGTGTTACATAAAAAATAATAAACCCAGCAAGAGGAAGAGCACTGAAAAGACTTGTCCACACCTGGGAATTAGCACTGATCACGTTAAGCAATGTTTGTTCCACATGTCAGAGAGGCAGGAAGGGTTTGGTGCTGCTGAAAGGTGCTGAGTTCGTTGGCAGCCCTGCACATTTCTGTCTGGCTGACAAGTGAAACACATGAGCAGCAGAAATGCAAACCTCCAGTGCCCTTCTAGCCTAATCCCTCCCCTTTAACTCCACATCCTGGAGTTCCAGCTCCTTCCCTGGAAGGAACACTGATCTGAAAACGATCTAAAGTTCTGGATTAGGAATCCAGGCACAGCCAGCACAGCAGCAACTCTCAGCTGCCGTCCCCTTTATTCACCTGGCATCCTTTCAAACCAAGGAACTCCCTCCTGGCTCCAAAGGCTCCCTCACCAGCACAAAACACATCTCTACCACTTGAATTTCAGCATAAAAACCGTGGCTTGTCCTCTTACCCATGTTGAGTGTGACAGTGATGATGTTCAGGGACATGGTGGAGTCAGTGATGCTGCTGAACGAGGACGACTGCAAAACACAACAGGAAAGTCTCAAGGTTTTAAATGGCTCAGGGTAAGAACTGTTGAGGATTCACCCACCAGGAATTGATTAATAGGTTTCCAATGGAAAGACATTCAGAAATGATTGAGGCTTCCTCAAAATTATGCTTCATTTAGGAACTTTAAGGAAAGAAATCTGAGCAGAGTCTGCACTTCCTCCAGAGGTTTGATCACAAAACACACAGAGCACGTTCCTATATTGGGGTTTCTCAACTGAACCTCCCCTGGAATTATTTCTGCTTCCTGGCTGTGACTGACAGGGAAACATTTAGGTCCTAAAGGTCCCAGTGGAGTGTGAATTATTGCACCCACAGCTCCTCCCTAAAGGGAGGAGTGAACAGCACAGGATCCAGCAGGAATTGAGAGGAGAGACACTCCCCTGCCTCCAAAATTAAATACAAAGGTGCTTATCAAAGATCTTCTAAAACACCATCCTGTGATAAAATGTGTGTGAGGTCATTCTTTAACGTGTGAAGACTGAGATTTGTGGGAGAACAAAACAGGGACTTCAGAGTCCGTCCGTGGGGTCACCCTCATCCTGCTGCCAAGGACTGGCACGGGAAGCGGCCGAGGAGAAGATTTGGGATTTCCTACAAACTTGCATTTCTCCTTCCAGCAGAATACAGCTCTCAGGGTATCTCACACCCCTTCCCACATCATAATGGAGCTTCTCCTCCAGAGAATGGTCTTGGAAAAGACAAGAAATGGGATCACTGACCAGTGAAAGGAGAAAGGGACAGGTGAAAACTTCACCTTGGAGCCACGGACCTTCCAATGTAGAGATTTAGCCCTGGCTGCAGCCACGAGGAGCCTTCCCAGGGAATTCAACAGGCACAGACCTGTCCTGGATCCCTTCCTGAGTCAACAGCTGCACTCAAACATCCCAGTTCACCCCCCTGGACGATGCTGGTGCCAGCCTTACCCTGTCGATCTGCCGCATCCTCTGTTTCCTCCTCCGGCGTTTGTGTTTGCGGATGAGGCGGGATGAGGTGCTCTGCTCCGTGGAGCTGCTCAGCCTGGGGGGAGAGCAGAGCAAATGTCAGCCCTGCAAGGCTCAGCCACCTGCATTCCCTGCCAGAAAGAGCTGGTTCCTGCAGCAGCAGGAGAGGGGAAATCACTCAGAGTTTAGGAGAGCACGGAGAAGATTCCAGCTAAACCAACAGCGGGGATCAGATTAATAACTGAATGTTACAGAGGAGAATTTGGCACTGGTTTTCTTCTGGGAGCAGGTCTGAGTGCAACCCTTAATGCACATTTTTGTGACTCCTGTCATGGTGCTGTATTTCCTTCCACTGCTACCAGCAATTCAAGGCTTGAATTTAAAGAAATCAAACAGAAATTGGTAACAGGGGGACACAGAGTATGATTTCCCTTCACACATTCTGTTTTTATTTTGCTATGGGTTTTTTCCAGGCTCTCCAAACTTGTAGAACCTAAATGTGCCACATTTTACCTATAAATCTTGAAGGTCTTTAGGAGTTTGGAGCATTAATCATCCTCATTCTCCAGACAGCAGAATGAGACAGAAATGGATTTGCCCAAACGAATTCCAGGAGCAAAGCCTCGATTATTAAGATACCACTATAACACCAGAGAGACAGCTCTCCTCTATTTAATATGTTAAGAATGGAATAATAATAAAAAAAAAGAGACAAAGCAATGCTCCATCATTAACCAAGATTAAAAAACCCACCCTTATATGACACAAAACAAACAGTGCCAGGCTTTTCCCCCAGTTTCCACATCCCTGCCTTCCATGTTCCAGCCACACGGCAGGAATGTGAGAATACCTCAAGAACTTGATGCCAGCAATTCCAAAAAGGAGCTTGGTGTCCTTAGAGCACAGGAAACCCCTCTGGCCTCAAGCATTTTTATCAATTATCACCCCTGGAGACGCTGGAGCTGCTCAGAGGGTGTGGATCTCCTGACATTCCCTTCCAGTTCACACAACTATTTCAGGCATGTTCACCTCACACACTCCTTTTTTCCCCTCCCAGCAAGGGGAATTGAAGAGCCAAGGGTTGGGATTTTTCAAAAGGAGATCCAAAATGTGATAACTCCTGGCGTGTGGAACAGCTCACACAGCACCTGGGGTTGGGAGGTTTTACCTTCCAACAGGAAAAAAATAAGGAGGTGTCAAACCCAGAGCTCCAAAACTGGGCTTGTTCAACATCCACTAAAGATTGACACAAAACCCTCCTCTTATATTTTGCTATCAATATTCTCCCCTTTCCTGCTTCCTCTCCCGTTTCCTCCTCCTCCTCCTCCCTCCCAGAACATCTCACCAGAGGATTCAGATAAAACTTCCCAGTTTAGGAGGACCTGAGGAAAACCAAGGCACGTCGCTCACACCACAGTGAAGCTGCCTGCTCTCTCTGAAAGGGCATTTTTCTCTCAAATGAAACCATCAAACCCAGAGTTTCTTGGCAAGTCTCTGAGTTTCTGCTGGCAGGTGGTAAGCTGTGAGAAGTGAAGTTGTTCTTTGTTGTGTTTTTCCCATGCTGCTCGGTATTAGGATGGAAGGATGAGAATCAGCTCCCGAGAAAAGCCCCAGCTCAGGTTTAGTTCAAGAGGACACAAAACATTTCAGGGAAAAAAAAACTGGAGCTAAAACAGCCTCTCACATCAGCTGCACAAAACTGATGATCAGAAGGCTCTGCAGACACATTTTTACACCTATTTTCATGTGGCTGTGGCACATTTCATCATCTCTGCCTGTAATTTCTGCTCAATCCACAGCCTTAATGCATCCTTAATATTCTGGGAGCATCTGGATGCTAAAAATCAGCTCAAACTTACTCTAATGAGGAATATTTTGCTCTCTGAAGCATATCCAGAAATGCTGGGTGAAAGTTGTTATTATCACAATCTGATGAGCAAGACAAGATGGCAAATTTGAGCTTTGGAGACAAATAAAGTGCAAACATGAAAAACAAAGCTGGAATTATCACTACCAATTAATTTCCTGCACCAGCTACTGCCCAAGACCCTGACTGCACTTCTAACACAAAGGCCAATAAATACCACAGAAGAGATTTTTTTAAATATTGTAACAATAATAATAATAATAATAGTAATAATAGGAATAATAGTAATAATTTTTTCTCCATTCTACAATTCTCAAAGGACGGGGGGAAAAGGCAACATTTGTCACAGAAAGCTTATCCACATGGTTTAAAAAGAAATTCTGGTAATTTCTTAAATGAGAAATAAACCATTTTTTTGCAGTGAATTCTTTTAGTTGCATTGAACTGAGAGCAGCAACTGCTGACAATAATCCTGCAGCTACAGATGTCAGATTTGTCAGACCTTTATTTCAGAGAAGACAGAAAAAAGGCTTTTGCTGTGAAGTTCCCTACATCAACCCCTGTTCAAAATCCTACCTGCAAACAACACAAGCATTCAATTATATCACACTTTGAAAAAAAAAGAAGGAAAGAAATAATTGTGCCACTCTGCACTGTCCTGGAATGTCTGTGGACAGCTGAATTCACCAAAACAGGACATTATTCTGTAACTGAATGCAACAGAACTTGCTTGGGCTGGGAATCACCCAGCTCTGCTCCACTGCTCTGAGTTCAAATAAAACAAAGCCAAACACACAGCCAGAAAAGCATCCTCAGCCTCACAACCTCTTCCCTGCCAGGACAGCAACATCCTTTCCATCTGATTGCCTCCCTCAGTGCCTCCTCCCTGCACAGCCTCCCTCACAAAGCAGCTTCTGCCACCAGAACCCATCAGCTGTCAGGACCCAAACTCACCCCTCAGACCCCTCTGTCCCCAGGCTGGTGCCTCCAGCAGCTCTGGAACCTTCTCCATTTGCTCTTTTGCCTGATTTGCCTCTACACAAAACTTCTCCCTGCCAGCACAGTGTCTCCCGTGCCTGAGAACATCATCCCTGGAACACAGCAGCATACCTTGGAGCATTCCTTGGAGTGGTTCTTCCTGACTAGCTGGCCTGGCAGCTCTTCCCCGTGCCAAAAGCTCCTGCCCCAGCCTCCAGAGGGAAAGGCAGGAGCAGCAGCTTCCAAGAATCTCTTTCTTCTCGGGTCAGACTCAGGAAGTTTTGTTGTTTTATTCCTACAGGAAGATTTTGCTGGGTCCACGTGCCCCAGTGGATCACCCTGAGCTAATCCTGCCCCACTGCCATGGAATTCCCATTGCTTGCTGCCATGGAAATGATTCCTTTATTTACAGGAATCCCAAACCAGCTGAAGGGTTGTTGTTGTTGTTGTTGTTGTGGGCTCCAGTGTTTAGGGGAGGGCTCGAAGCCCTGAAGGCTTTGGGAAGGCTCAGGGTGCATTCAGGGTGAAGGACTGACCTTGCCAACCCTCCATGCACGTGAATACCCAGAAAGGTGGGGGTTTTGTATCCCCAGGTGTTGGAATGGTTTGGGTTGGAAGGGACCTTAAACTCACCTCATCCCAACCCCTGCCGTGTGCAGGGACACCTTGCACTTCACTGGGACTGCAAAATAAGTTCTTGAAACTAATTCAGGACTAAATCTCCAATGTGCATTTAGTTACCCTTTCACCTTAGTTAGCCTTTAATCAGAATTTAAGGTCTTTAAGCCCTGACCAACTCCAAGGCCCAACAGATCCACCAAGGTCCATAAGCTGATCGTGTCTGTGATCACAGCAAGGGGTTCAGGATCTCCAGGAATATTTGCTCTTTGCTGTTTTTATTAAAATTGCCATGTTCTGCCTTATTTGTTTCAGCTGCAGCTCCCTGTGACCCAGCAGAGATCTGTCACCCTGCTGTCCTCTGACTAATCCATAATGGATTTTCAGAGTCCATTGGGATGAACAACAGCTCTAGAGCCAGTGGCCAGGAAAAGGAAGAATATTCTGGAAAATGTGGCCAGGAAAAGGAAGAAAAATAGTTTAGATTGGTTTCACATCCGTGAAAATAAATATTTTGAACCCATGAAATGTATTAGCTTAAAGACTTCTTAAAGAAAAACAAAAGTATCTTGAGATATAACAAAGATGTCTTGAAATGAGCTGGATTTTTCAAGTAGGGAATAATTCACACACTCTGCCTGCACAAAAAGAAAGAAATAATGAAGAAGCCATAAATATATGGCAGCCCAGGCTGCCTTTGCAACAGCATTAACTTTGATGAATTCCTGAACTGCTCACAGGTCTCAGACTATGCAATTACCCAGGAATTCCTTTATAATTGAGCTCCAGTGAAGTGCACACTTATTAGGAACCTCTGCTGACAGTATTTAGTTTTAATATTCACACCATTACTTTATAAATAGGTAGGCAGTTGCAGAGTGCTTTGATCTTGAAATGTGGCCATTCTTGCTATGAAAGGGAGAGGAACAGAGCTTTTCTTTCAACTGGAACAGTGGTTTGGAGAGCCTGGACAGTGACCCAATAACTGAGCAGTGATTCCAACAACGATGCCACCCACGAACGACTCGTGCTCAAAGCCCAAAAGAAATGAAAGGAAAATTAAAGAGGAAAAAAAAAAAAAGGTGTTGGAGCCCTGGTCACTGAGAATTTTAGATTCACTGTGCCCCCAGGCACTGACCCCCAAGAAAACTCTGCATTTGACCTGAGACCAGGGAAAAGGCTTCCAAAATTGGGGGACAGCACTGGGATTGTGGGGGTGCAGTGGGAATAGAGGTGTGTGATATCACAGGGTGGTAAACTCAGAGTTTGAGGTTTTAGAATATAATAGAATATATATAAGGCAAGGTGGAGGTTTTAGGGCAGAGGCCAGTCCTTGTTCTTCATCTTCTTCTTCATGGGTTTGGGTGGAATTTTGTAATTGGATAATGAAGTCCGCACTGCAGACCTCGAGTTCTTGGTTACTGGGTTGAAAATGAAAATAATTTAGGTGTCACTTCTTAATTGGATAGTTTGTGCTTAAAAGGCCTTGCAGAGAAAGAGACACATGGCCATTTCTCACTTTGTCAGCTAGAACTCCCAGCTTGTGATACTGGAACACAGATAAGAATTAACAAACATCTGAATCCGAACCAGAAACATCATCTCTCGTGCGTTAAATCCCGACTTTAACAGGGAAAAACATGATCAAACTGCCACAAGGAGCGGAAGAAAAAGAGAGAAGATGAACTCAGAAGAGCCCCAGAAGATGCCAAGAGGCTCTCCCAGCTCTGTGCCCTGGCTGGGCTGTACCTGCTGGTGTTGTCGTCGTCCTCGGAGTCGATGAAGCTGCTGGACTCCAGCTCGCTGCTCAGCATGGTGGAGGAGCTGTCGTAGCCAGGGGGGTGCTCACGGTGCCTGTCCTTGGGGTGCCCATTGATCCTGGGGGCTGCAAAAGCACAGGAAAGGCAGTTACAGCACAGGGGAGGAGCAGGGGAGGTGGTTTGTAAGGTTTTTTCCTGCTGGATTCGGGATTAACGAGCGAGAGAGACCAAGTTTGCGTTCGGACTTGATCAGTTCCCTCTGTTACAGCCTCACCAGCTGTGAGCTTTGCTACCTTCTAATCAACAGGTGTGAAATGGATGCCTCTCTACCTCTGCTGAGCTTTTTCAAGGACAACTTGTCCAATTCTGAACTAACACCTAAATTCTTTTTATTCATCACTTAATTACGAACTTCTCGTGGTCCGCACTGCGGGCCTTGTCACTTCATGACAAAAACCACCTAAACTCCTGAAGAAGAAGGTGGAAAAGACAAGAGTAACGCCTTGAACCCTCTATCTTGCCTTCTGCATACACTATTATATGCTAAAATCTCAACTCTAAGTTCTCCACCTTGTGACATAACACACTTCTATCTTAACTACAGACTCATAACCTGTGTGCTATCACTCAGTGCTGGGAGCCTTTTCTCCTGCCTCAGGTCAAACGCAGTGTTCTCCTGAGGGTCTGTGCCTGACAGCTCAGAAAAGGATTCTTAGTTTCTAGGGTTCCAGCAGTGGTGATGCTGGGAGCAGCAGGACAATCACAGCTCTGCAGGAGGAGCTTCCTGCCAAAACCAAGCTCTCTGCAGGACCTTGGTCCAACAGGACACGAAATGAAGAGACGGGCTTTGTCCGATTTTTGAGAGCTAGATCTCTTTTATTTTCAATTTTGACTCATTTTATAGTGTTTTGAACAAGGCCAGTGATTGGTAGGCAAAGTTAACAGCTCTTTAATCACCTTGGTTAAGACAGATGTCTATCAAAGGATTCCTTCCTCTAAGAAGGCATGAAACCAGAGATAAAACTAGCACAAACAATTCTCTTATTTACAGCAAAATCTACGGGAAAAGAATTTCAGAAAGCAAAACATCAGAAGGCTAAAAAAGTCAAAGCAACAGGACCTGATCCCTCTCACCAGCTGGAAACCCTTCTGTCCTGCTGGGCTGCCCCTTCCCTCACTTCTCCACCTGCCCATGGCTCAGTTTCTGGGCCATGAACAGCATCAGGCATAGAAAAGCACTGCAAAGGTACCAGCCAGCAACAAGAAGCTGTGTCAGTGGGAAGGGACAAACAAAAAGCAGTTTGAGTTTGGCATGGGCAGTCCCAGCAGCACAGAAATCCTGAAAACAACACTGCTGGGTGAATTTTATTAATACCTCATGCATAAAACCACTTTGACCTGTGCTACACATTCCTGGCCCTCGAGTGGGCAGTGCAGGACATCAAACACTGCCCGGACCATTCTGGTGTTTCAGAACAATTCTCTGCTAATCCCTGCCTGTGTGAATGCTGTCAGACACAAACATTCCCACGGATAATCCCTTCCCAAAAATGCCATTTACTTGAAGGTTGCAGTGACTCATCTTTTTCTGGAGATATTTTAGGGATTTTCCTCAGCAAAGCAAACTCCTCCTGCAACTTTCATTAGAATATCTTTAATTTCTAAGTGCTCTATTTAACCAGGAATGTTCCTTTCCCTGAAACAAGAAAGACTGAGCTGGATAAGGCATCTGATAAAGAAATCCTAACAGGCTTCAAAGATAGGCTGAGATTTTAAACACACATCTCCCAGGTCTGAGGGATTTGCTCTTCAGTTACAGAATGGAAAGCCTGCAGTAGGAATTATACCTGATGCATATTCAGAGCTAATTATTCAAGTACCATGGTTTGCTTTTCAAGTGAAATATCAGAGAAAGTCTGACAAAGTGGTGCTCGGTGTTTATGAAAGATTTCCAGCACCAGGAGAACAATCAGGACTAGAGGAAGCCAAGGTGTGGAATAAATCTGCTTTGTACCTCCCAAGCAGCACCAGGTAGCCTTGAGCTCACAAGAAAGGTTTCCTGTGTAATTAAGGTGTGCCTTCAAATCCATAAAGTTCTTTTGCAATTTCCCTGCCCAAGTAAAATCCCCTTTTCCAAGCTTTTCTAATGTTAGCCAGCATTGTTTGGGGGCAACAAAGCATTATTATAATTATTTTCACAAACCATCATTATAAGGGGTTTGCTCATAAAATATTCCCACATTACTTTCCAAAGCAACAAGGACTTCTGTTGCTTGGAGAGAGAAATGGGGAGCTCTGACATTCTGATTTTTTTTTTCCAGATCAGTTTTCCTCAGGAGTTTCTTGGTGTTTGTATCTGCAGCATCACACAGCTCCAAAAAACCCAAGTTTTATTACGTTCCTCAAGCCACCACGTTCTCTTTGTGGGGAGTTCTTTGGAAATCAGGGAATGTACAAGTTTAATCCTCAAGGAGATTCAATCATTCCCTGCTCTGGTTCAGTGCCTGTCCCACTAATGACCAGGGACTTTCTGCCCTGCTGCCCCCCTGCCCTGTCCCTTCATTAGAGGGTGACAGAGCTCACCAGGACAGGGTGACAAAAGCCTTTCAGTGCCTCAAAGAGCTGAGAATAAAGCATAGCCTGCGAGGGTAAAACGTGTCCTCCTCGACTTTTATCAACAGCACAGCAGGCCCTGCCTGAGGGACAAAAGCACATCAAAGAGCAAATCAAACAAGGCCTGCAAGCAGAAAGGGAAGAGCAGCATCTGCTCAGGGGAGCTGTGACAGGGTTCTGTGCCCAGGGAACAGGTTCTGTACAGAGAACAAGGGTGAGGGTGGCTCAGAGACAAGGGACAAGCTGACAAACAACAACCCTCCCAACCCCTTCCAGAGTTCATTCCCATTTATGAACAGGAAATGTGTTATCAATTCAATTGTTATCAATTCCTCAGTAAAGACCTGGAACCCTGCTGGGTGCAGGGCTCAGCCCCTGCTGCTCAGACAGGGAAGGACAGTGGGATTGTCCACTCCTGCCTTATGGGCACATCCCTGTGCCCTGACCTGCCCTGGGATTGCAGATCTTTGGAACCTCCAACAGCCTCCAGTCCCTCCACCCCAGCCAGGCTCACCACTCCCATCCCAGCTGTTTTCTAGTTCCAGCCCTCATGGATATTCATTCCCATTTATGAACAGGAAATGTGTTATCAATTCAATTGTTATCAATTCCTCAGTAAAGACCTGGAACCCTGCTGGGTGCAGGGCTCAGCCCCTGCTGCTCAGACAGGGAAGGACAGTGGGATTGTCCACTCCTGCCTTATGGGCACATCCCTGTGCCCTGACCTGCCTTGGGATTGGAGATCTTTGGAACCTCCAATCCCTCCAGCCCAGCCAGGCTCACCATTCCCACCCCAGCTGTTCTCCAGTTCCAGCCCTCCTGCGGATTCCTTGGCACAGAGCGTGGTAAAAACCCCCCACACTGCAGCAGCAAGGGGAAATCTCCAGCAGCTCCTCTTCCCAAACATCTGGGATCTGTGAGCCTGCCCACATGAAGAGCTGCTCCAGGCACAGGCATTTCTCAGCTGGCTGCACCAGGGTTAAGCTCACCCCACAGCAAACCAGGTGTTGAAACCCCAGTGTCCACACTTGACATCTGCAGGCTTGGCAGAAACCTGGCAGCAGCTCGAAAACATTCCTCAACACCCAAAAAAAACCCCTAAAAACCCCTTGTCCCTTAATTACCTCCCTAATTAGAGCTTGCACAGTCCCCTTTCCCACTCCCCCTCAGCAAACTGACACGGGAGCTTTGTTCCTCCCAGCCTGGGGTCCCCACAGCATGTGCCAGGCAGACCTCCCACAACCCTCATTAAAATCCTCACTCCACTTTCACTTAATAGGACTTTGTCAACCTCCCAAAGCAATGAGGGCTTTTGTTGCTTGAAGAGAGAAAAGGGGGAGCTCTGACATCTTGATTTTTTTTTCTTTCCCACATCAGTTTTCCTCGAGATTTTCTTGGTGTTTGTACCTGCAGCGTCACACAGCTCCAAAAAAAAAAAGATTTATTCTGTTCCTCAAGCCACCACGTTCTCTTTGTGGGGGATTATTTTGAAATCAGGGAATGTACAAGCACAGATGGAGATTCATTGTCTGTGCACTTAAAATAGGAACATAATTTAAGGGAAGGGGGTGGAAGAGCTTAGGGACACCCAAAATCCTTCTGCATTTTCAGTGGGGAGAGGTGTGAAAATGCTGCCAGAACCCCCAGGTGTGTCCCACACCTTCCAGCTGGGGTTGGAATCAATATTTATCACAGCCTGTGTGTGGGGCATTTCCCAGCAGCAATTCAGCAGAAACAGCTTTTCTGGGGTGAGTAATCCTGCAGCAAGGAAGGAAAACATCCAGGCTGCTGTGGTCAACAATGCACCCATGGTACCACACTGTTAATTACACTGTTAATTATCACCCACTGGAGAACCTGGGGAATTCACCATCATCCCGACTCCAAATCAAACCTCTGGAAGGGTCACACTGAAAGCTGGCAACGTTTTCCAGTAAAATTGGGAAACAATTTCTGTAAATTAAAATGGAGAATAGCAGAGAAAAATCTTTGTTTAGTGTCCCTTTCCTTCCCTGGGGTTTTCCCAACCTTAATTGTGTGGAACCTCTCAATTCCAGTGCTCTGGGCTCCATGGACTCGGCCTGTTTGACCTGTTCAGGTTTTAGCTGGGGTGTTTCTCTGTTCCCAAATGGCTCCTTCACACCTTTTCTCCCTTCACCTGTTGGAAATGAAGGCTGGAACACCCTGCTCCTGTTTTCTTGTGGAACAGGAACTCCTTCCCCTTGAGGGAACGCAGGGAAATCCTCTTTGCCAGGGTGGGTGATTCCCTGCACCAAAGGGTTACAAACACAGGTAATTGTCCAGCTGGGTGAGCTGCTCCTGTGCCTCTGGAGCAAAAGCCCTGGCACGAAGCTGGGAGCAACACAGAGCTCCAGGAGATCCCTCCTCCTGCCCCTGTGCCAAGCAGCAGGGCTGTAATTTGGGCATTATTGAACGAGTCTCTGCAGGAGCACATCAAACACTGACTGCATTTCCTGCAGGGAAAGGAGGATTTTTTCCCATTTCACAATGAGGGGAGAGCACACAGCTGCTGGCCCTGGAAGAGCTGCAGGTGTCACAGCCCTCTCCCCATCCTTGTCCCCCTTTTCCTGGGGCTGCTCCCTCATTTTCCATCCAGCTGTGCTCCAGACAAGACGTGGAGGTGAAAGGAAAGAGTGACTCTGGGATCATTGTTATGAAAAGGCCTTAAAATCCTTCCCAGGATTAGGGTATTTCACTTCTTTTAATATTGTCAAGTGGCAGTTCAGGACACAGAGCTGAAGTGTGCATTTTAGACTTGCTTTCCACTGAAAACAACACACTCCTGGTGTTATTTTGTGCACTGGATGTTGTTATTACATAAATGAGATGTTGTTATGACCACAGCAACACTATGGACATTAAATCATGTCTTTTACATCAGTTCTCTCTCCTCACTTTATGCACATTAACAGAACTCACCTGCTGCAGGCAGAAGGTCTAAAGTCAGGGAACAGATGATGTTTGTGACAGGTTCTTGCCTGGGCTTTGATAAAACGAGGAAATTTCATCCCATTTCTTTCCCAAGGGAAATGCATGAATTGGTTTCAGCCCACTCCAAGCAGAAGCTCCTGTGCCCAAACAATTCCATCCCCCAACACCAGCTCTTATGCCATAACAGCCACAGCAAAACATGCACTGGCACTGACTGAATGCTCAAAACAACTGCCCTTTCCACATTCTTCCTGCAACAAGTTTTTAACCAACACTATGAGAGGATTCTGCCCCTTTCTGTCAGTTCCCAAAGGAATTTGCAGTCGGGATCAAGCACAGACAGCTCTCTGCTCCTCCCACTGAGGGATTTCCTGCACTCCTAATCAGTGACACTTTGGAAGGGTTAAATGAACAGAATCCCTCAGTATAAATCTCATTTCTGCTGTTCTAACTGGAGGCAAATGCTTTGCTGGGTGGAGCTGTGAATAAAGCTATGATGGCATTTCTTGGGCCCAAGTCTTCCAAATTCTGGGCCATTTTAAATGCAATGGGTGGCACCTATTAATTCTTAATTAAGCCTGGAAATTCTTGTCTGGCAATGACTGAAAAACCCAAGCTTACTTTGATGTACAGACCAGAGGCAAGAGATGGAGCTCTGCATTTTATAGGTGCACTTTGGGAGTATTTAAGTCTAAAACAAGATCTTCAGAGCCCCTGTTAGACCAGCAGAAAACACCACAGCTGATCCAAGCCTTGAGAAATCCACAGCCAGTCCTCTCCAAGTTGTTCACCTCCTCATGCTACAGAAAGTTCTGCATATTGTCAAAAAAAACCCCAATCCCTCTGCCACTCCACTGTGGGTTGTGCAGAGCTCTGGGAAAAACGCTGAGCTTCAAAGAGTTGCAGAGCAATTCTCAAATGATTCCATTCAAATAATAAGAGCACCTGAAAGGAGGCAGGAATGCAGCCACGAGTCTCTGGTGATGCAGCAGGAGTTGTTGCTCTGAGAGATGTGAGGGAAGTTGGGCAAGGGGGAGTGTTGGAACCCTGGGCACTGAGAGTTTGGGGCTTTCTGTGCCCACGGGCACTGACCCCCAAGAAAACTCTGCATTTGACCTGAGGCCTTGGAAAAGCTTCCAAAATCGGGTGACAGCACTGGGATTGTGGGTGTGCAGTTGGAATAGAAGTGTGTGATATCACAGGGTGGAAAACTCAGAGTTTAAGGTTTTTAGAATATAATAATATATAGAAAGCAAGATAGAGGTTTTAGGGCAGAGGCCAGTCCTTGTTCTTCACCCTCTTCTTCATGGGTTTGGGTGGGATTTGTAATTGGTTAGTAAAGTCAGCATTGTGGACCACGGGTGGTTGGTTATTGGGTTTAAAATAAAAATAATTCAGGTGTCATTTCT
The DNA here is from genome assembly GCA_013400495.1 of Nicator chloris. Lineage (NCBI taxonomy): Eukaryota > Metazoa > Chordata > Aves > Passeriformes > Pycnonotidae > Nicator > Nicator chloris. Next base: position 35,589 of record WAAE01012601.1, on the reverse strand, counting down.
TAATTGGACAGCTTGTTCCTAGAAGGCCTTGTAGAGACAGAGAGCTAGCAGCCATTTGCAGCCCTTTTTTACTTTGTCAGCCAGAACTCCCAGCTTGTGAGACTGTAAAATAGCTAAGAATTAACAAACCCCTGAGTCCCAACAGGAAACACTGTCCCTCCAGCAGGTAACCCTGACTCTAGCAGGCAAAAAGAAGATAAAACTGCCAAGTTCAAGATAAATCTACCCTTAAGGTGCCCCGTGTGGGGATCAAACTCATGACCTTCAGAGGGGGGGAGGAGCAGGAGGAGGAGGAGGAAGGGGAGGAGGAGGAGGAAGGGGAGGAAGGGGAGGAAGAGCAGGAGGAGAAAGAGGAAGGGGAGGAAGGGGAGGAAGAGGAGGAGGAGGAGGAAGAGGAGGAGGAGGAGGAGGAGGAAGGACTCACCGTCCTCGTGGCCTTCGCGGTTGCGCCGCCGGTGCCGCTCGCGCCGGTGGCTGATGAGGGACTCGGTTCCGGTCTCGTTGTCCAGGCCGTCCCTGCTGCTGGCGGCGTTGGGGCTGTCACAGAGCACACGGGGACAGTCACAGAGCACACGGGGACAGTCACTGCATCGGCCCTTTCCCCTGCCCCGCGCGGGCCGGGGGCAATCGGTGAGGAAGGCACAAAACTGCTCTGAAGGTGAGCACTGCAAACTGGCCCAGGCTGCNCCAGCATTGTGGACCACGGGTGGTTGGTTATTGGGTTAAAATAAAAATAATTTAGGTGTCATTTCTTAATTGGACAGCTTGTTCCTAGAAGGCCTTGTAGAGACAGAGAGCTAGCAGCCATTTGCAGCCCTTTTATACTTTGTCAGCCAGAACTCCCAGCTTGTGAGACTGTAAAACAGCTAAGAATTAACAAACCCCTGAGTCCCAACAGGAAACACCGTCCCTCCAGCAGGTAACCCTGACTCTAGCAGGCAAAAAGAAGATAAAACTGCTACGTTCAAGATAAATCTACCCTTAGGGTACCCGTAAGATCCCTGTGTGGGGATCGNCACAGAGCAAACGGGGACAGTCACTGCATCGGCCCTTTCCCCTGCCCCGCGTGGCCCGGGGGCAACCGGTGAGGAAGGCACAAAACTGCTCTGAAGGTGAGCACTGCAAACTGGCCCAGGCTGCTGGGCTCACCCTAAACCACTGAGGGGGGAAAAAAAACCCAAAAAAACACCTGAGGGGTGAAAAGAGAACCCAAAAACCACTGGAGGGGGGAAAAGAGAACCCAAAAACCACCGGAGGGGGAAAAAATAACCCAAAAACCACCTGAGGGGGGAAAAGAGAACCCAAAAACCACCTGAGGGGTGAAAAGAGAACCCCAAAACCAGCTGAGGGGTGAAAAGAGAACCCAAAACCCACCTGAGGGGGGAAGAGAGAACCCAAAAAAACACCTGAGGGGGAAGAAGAGAACCCAAAAACCACCTGAGGGGTGAAAAGAGAACCAAAAGCCACCTGAGGAGTGAACAGAACCCAAAAACCACCTCAGGGGTGAAAAGAGAACCCCAAAAAACACCTGAGGGGTGAAAAGAAAACCCCAAAACCACCTCAGGGATAAAAAGACAACCCTGAGGGCTGAAAAGAGAACCCCAAAAAACACACGAGGGGTGAAAAGACAACCA
>WAAE01012601.1:0-33572 GCA_013400495.1 Nicator chloris | reverse complement strand
GAGAACCCAAAAAAAAAATCTGAGGGGTGAAAAGAGAACCCCAAAAAACACCTGAGGGGGGAAAAGAGAACCCCAAAACCAGCTGAGGGGTGAAAAGAGAACCCCAAAACCAGCTGAGGGGTGAAAAGAGAACCCAAATGGATGCCCTGAGAGCCAGAGCTGCTCGCAGGAGTGCCTGCACATCACCCTGGCCCTGGGGAAGCTGCCCCAGGGCTGAGCAGGACGTTCCCCCAGGGAAGAAAGGCTCCTGCTGGGCCAGGAGAAGGATCCTTCTGGCACCTGCTGAGATCCCGGCCAAGAGCAGGAGCTGCAGCTCCCTGGCCACTTCTCATTTCCAGCTCTGACCTTGAAGGGTGAAGCCTTGCAAAGCTCACAGGAACAAAGAGCCAGAACCACGGAATGTCCTGTGTTGGAAGGGACCTGAAATCCCAGCCGGTGCCAGCCCTGCCAGGGGCAGGGACACCTCCCACTGTCCCAGGCTGCTCCAGCCTGGCCTTGGGCTCTTCCAGGGACGGAGCAGCCACAGCTGCTCTGGGGAATCCATCCCAGCCCCTCCCCACCCTCACAGGGAGGGATTTCTTCCCAGTATCCAACCTAACTCTCTGTCAGTGTGAATCCATTCCCCCTTGTCCTGCCACGCCAGGCTCCTGTAAATCATTTTCTCCATCTTTCCTGTCAGCTCCAGTGGTGGAAAGGGCCAGAGGTCCTTTAAATGGGTTCAACTGGGCAAACTGCCCTGAAGGTCCCACAGATATACCAGGGGAAATATCATCTGATGTGGAGGATCTCCCTCAGAAAGTGACTGCTCCTCTCTGCCCCCTAAATCCCACGGGGGTCAGGAGTCTCCCCTCTCTCTGCCCTGTGTTGCAGTGATCCATGGTCTCACCTGGTGAGACTCACAGGTGCAGCAATGCAGGACCAGGACATAGACCCTGCTGTGCACGTGAAGGAAATCACTTCATTGTAGAAATTACCCCCCTTTTAAACCTTTAGTCTCCACCAGACAAAACCCAGACTCAGCAGAGGAAGAGCCCCCACTGGGCTGGCTCAGCTGCAGTTTTCTGTCAAGGAGTCATAACTTTCTCTCACCCCCAGCTGGCTTCTGATGGTCCAACCTGCAGCTGCTTTCTGGTAAACATGAGCCTTAACAACTTTAACAACTATAACCCCATATCCCACATCTCCCTGCCTTTTTTTTTATCATTAAGCAACAAAAACCCACTAAGAAAAACCTAAGTTACTCCTAAAACGTTAACAACAGTGAGAACAATAACTATAACAACTTTCCAAACCTGTAACATCTGCCTAGATGAAAGCACTCAGTAACTGGTAACTGCACACATCTCCCTGCCACGGATGGAGACAGTGATTAACCAGATAGAAGCTTGAGAAACAACTCTAAATGATGTAAAACCTTTACCATCACCCAGAGTGTGCAATTGCTAGTCCCATGTGACAATGAGGAGGGCAGTGGCCATCATTTATCTCCACTGAGCATCACTGAGGTGCTTCTCCTACAATTCCATGAGGCTGGACATGCAGGTTTCACCCAGGGAATTAAACCAGCAGCACTGAAACCTTTTGTANATTCCATGAGGCTGGACATGCAGGTTTCACCCAGGGAATTAAACCAGCAGCACTGAAACCGACCATCCCCAGGCTCCTGTGGCAGCTGCAGCCAGAGCTGGCTGTGTGAAACCACACTGAAGGGTCACATTTCCCCATTTCAGAGGCTCCTGCACACCCACACTCTCTGTGTGCAGCAATTAAATGCCCACCACAGAAATTAGGAAATCCAGGGTGTCCTTCAGGAAAACATCTGAGTGCACAATTTAATCCCTATCAAAATGCCAGGGTGGATTTCAGTGCTTTTTAACACTTCTTGTTTAGTCCAGCACAGCTGCAAAAGGGGAGAGGGTGACACATTGCTCAGGTCACTCTGGGCCATGCCAGCAGCACCATCTACTGACTCCTGCTCAGAATTCCCCCTCCTGAACCTCCTCAGAACCCAAACCTGCCTCCAAAAGGTGACTGAAACCATTGCAAAGGGTGCAAAAATAACTCCCAGCCGCCTTGTTCCCTCCCCAGTGCTCAGCCCATGAAATGCAGCTCCGTTTTCAGGTGACAAAGGCAACTCAGAGGCCACAGCTCTCACCTCACCCCTGCACCTCCACCACCAAACTCCAAGTGGGTTTGGCAACCCCCAAAAAGCAGCAGTGGAGCATGAAATGCAGGGTGAGCTTCAGGGAGGGGGAAAAAAAACAGTTTTATTTGGATTTTATCAATGGTGAAGCAAAATATCATCCCTGCTGTGAGGCAGGGAGTGGAGTTATCACTTCAGCTCTGATGAAGGATGTCCTTGGATGGCATTGCCTGCTGCAGCTTCTCCTGGGATTCTTTGCTGTCCAGCACCATTTCTGTTTGTACAATTGCACAACACCCAGCTCAGCTGGCACTTATTTATGTAAGGCCTCAATCAGCACTGAAGGAGATGACAGATCTTTGGTAGCTTGAAGAGCATTGAAATAAAATCACAGGGATTTAGGAACCAGGAAGGTACAAGTCACTCTCATTGCACAACCACCACAGCAAAATCCCAAGAAATGTAATTTTCCATAATTTCTGGAGATCTGAAGAAGACTTCAGTCATGACTCAGGTTCATTTTACAATGAAAGACTTGTTAAGCTCAATTTAACAGCGAAACAATTTCAAAGCGTGGTGGATTCTTTATCACTCTAAATCTACAGTGGGTGTGCTTTAAAATGAAATTCTAACAGTGACAGAATTTAGGGCTTCATGCAGAATAACTGAGATTCTCTGCCCTGAGTTATGGAATTAACTCAGGTCATCATTACATTCTCTTCTGGAATGAAAAAATGGAACAGAAAAATCTGCTGTAAAAAGTTGAGATGCTGTGGGAATTTGTCAGGAGAAGAACCCAAAAAGGCATTAAGGGACAAGTTTTAGTTTTCCTAGACAAGTTTTCCCCACAAGCCAGATTCTCTCCTGGAGTTCAAACACAAGAAAGAAAAAGGGGTGGAGGAGAGGGAAAGCAGGCAGGTGATTTACCTGGGAGTGGGAACAGAGGCAGGAAACACGACCTGAGCAACGTCCTTCATCCCTCTGAGCATTCCCACATTTTCTCTGCAATATTTGGGAATCCTCTGGAAGGAGCAGGAGGCACTGGAGCCACGGCTCTGGCAGTGAGCAGCCCCAAACCTCATGCCTAATTCCAAGCTAATTCTCTTTTGAAACAAAGCTGGAGCTTGCAGCTGCTCCAGGCAGGAAAAACAAAAGCCTGGTTTGATTTTCTGGCCAGTTCAGAACACAGGAGGGCAGCACAGCCCTTGCAAGGCACTCCCAGGCAGGGTCAGGATTTCCCAGCATTTCTGAAAGGTTTTTATCTGGAAAAGGCTCACACACAACACTGAGGGCTCTTCCAGGCCACAGCCATCCCCCCAAAAAATGGCAAATGGACAAATCCAGGCCACATTTCCTTCTCCAAACACAGCCTAAGAGCACGAGGCCCTGCTTGAAATCCTCCTGGTGGAAAGTGCGAGGCCCTCCCTGGAAATGAAGGTATCCTAAGGATTCCCCTTGGATCAGGAAGAGGAAATAACAATTTCCAAGCAGAAATTCCCGGGCTGGCCACACACAGATGGAGCTGGCAGGCTCTGGATGGACCCGGAGCAGGAATTATTCCTCATGGGAATTCTCCCTCCTGCCAGCAGCCTTCAGCTGGCTCTGCACCCTCCCTAATTACACAGAACACACTAATCACTTGTCAGCCACACACTGCAAAAAGCATTTCGGGCTCCCTCCCTACTTAACTCATCCACAGCAGGCTTGAAAATGAGATATTTTGGATAAATATTTCACCCTAACAATGACAAGATTTTCAGTCCCATCCCCCCTTTTAATTCCTTGATAATTTGGTTTTTATAAACACGACAACAAACAGTTGGCTTGCAGCAGGAAGAGAAACGAGGGTGAGAAAACAGACAGGAGTTAGGATTTGAGAACTCAGTGGGAATTGGCAGACAGGAATTAGGATTTGAGAACTCAGTGGGAATTGGGAGACAGGAATTAGAATGACAGGAATTAGGATTTGAGGAATCAATGGGAATTGGCAGACAGGAATTAGAATGACAGGAATGAGGATTTAAGGAATCAGTGGGAATTGGCAGACAGGAATTAGGATTTGAGGAAAATCAGTGGGAATTGGCAGACAGGAATTAGGATCTGAGGAATCAGTGGGAATTGGCAGACAGGAATTAGGATCTGAGGAATCAGTGGGAATTGGCAGACAGGAATTAGAATGACAGGAATTAGGATCTGAGGAATCAGTGGGAATTGGGGTCTTACTGGAAGGATGGGGGCCGGGAGTCTCCGATGCCTCCTGTCCTCTCCAGGGGTGGTGGAAGGTCCGTGTGGCTCTCGGTGCACTGGGAGCCCGTGTCAGAGTGGGAGCTTTCAGCCAGGACCAGCTGCCAACAGAAAAAGAAAAGCAGAATTACACAAACTCCCACCAGCCTCTCCACTCTGGCCCAACGCCTTCAGCCCAAATCCCGGGATCTGAGGGAAACCAGGAGAGGGGAAGAGCAGGGATCTCTGCCAAACTCACACAAAATCAGGTTAAATTCGGTGTCCACATGAAAACATCTGCAGCCTGGATGTGCACAGAACTCCTGCAAGCACCAGGGATTCTTCTCCTCCTGGAGAAACAGGCACCCCAGGCAGGGAGGGGACTTTGGGGACCTGGCACTGCAGCACTCCCTGAGCTGCCCGAGCACCAGAGTTGTCAGCATCCCTTGCAAAATGCAGCCACAGTTGAAGGCTGTGCTCCCAGCCTGGCTTTGCCAGCACAAAACTGAGAAGCAAAAGCTGGAACACGACAGAAATAGAGCCCAAATCTCTGGTGTAACTCCTCCTCACAAGAGCTTCAACCCCCCGAAAATTCACAGCCAAACCTCTGAGCTGCCACCAGCTCTGTTGGGAGCCTGAATTCAACCCCAAATCCACCCAACCTCAAGGGAAAGATGCTTTCAAGTTTGTACCTCATTTTAATGATTGACAGAAAATCTTAGACCAAACCAAGATCTGATTCTTCCTAGCCCAGCACCTACTTTTCTGTATTCAAAAAAGAAATGATAATTTATTTTAAAGGCAGAGATGCTTTGTGTAAAGAGTCCTTTTGTACACTTTGGGTTTTGACATTAGTATTTTTTTTTAAAAACCTTACCAGTGTTGGGAAAAAGCTCCTGACTGAAATGTGCACCCAGGAACCAACCAGAGCAGGTCCCTTCTCCATCAGTGGTTCAGTAAATATTTTATCATGAAATCAGCATTTTTGCCTCCATTTTCTAGCCCAGAAAAGCAGGGCACTGCCAATTTTGCACCAGTGAGATGACAGCAATCAAAGATACCTAAACTGAACCTAAATCCCAGGGGAGGAGAACCCTGCTCTGGGTAAAGCACCACTGTAGAAAAACAAACATGCATTGAGCCAAGACTCCTCTTAATTTAGCTCTGCAAACAGAACAAGGTGATTCCCAATTAGAAATTCCAGTTTTAATTCTACTTCACCTGTTAGATTAAGTGGTTATTATCTGTGAAAAAGCCTGACAGAGGAGAAGGAGGTGCCAGCCCTCTGGTTTACAAACAGGAAGGCAGATGCCCAATTTCGTGTCAAATGAAATGAGAATTCTGTGAAGGGCTTAGTTAATATTTTAAATGACTGTACAGAGATTATTCTCTCCTTAAGATGGGAGAACTTTGCATATCCTGTGCAGAAAAACCCATATTTAAACAATCCACTGACCACACACAGCATTGTCTGGCCACGATCTCCAGAAATTCCACTTGACCTGGAGGTGACCAGGGTGACTTTATCACCAACCCCCTGAGCCACCTCATCACTTGGCTGAGGCTCTTTAAACACTGTGATTAAAAGGTCTTTAATTAAATGAATCCTCGACTAATGACACAGATTAATACCTTTCACTAAGAGGCAACAAGGTCTCAGGTCCCCTTTCCTTTTAGCTGTGCAAGAAGCAGAGCAGGAGAGATTCCAACTCTTAACTGGTTCATTTATTAAAGACTAATTCCAATATAATGATCAGAGGGATGCTGGCTGTTAAAGAAGGGGATGCAGAGGAGGCAACTGGCATTCAGGATGCAGGGAATTACTCCTAGGAGCACAAAGCATAAATATGAGGAGGAAAAAACACACACAGGCTGTCAAAAAGGAGCTGCCTGGAGACAAAACAGCTCCCCAGCACCACATGGAGTCAGCTGCATTATTCCAACTCTTATCACCAAAGCAAGGAGCAACAGAGGAAACACTGAAGGGAAAAACAACACCAGCTTTCCTAATAACTTGCTAATTAAAGCTGCTTTCTTCCAGGTGGGGAAGTCAAAGGGAGATGTTTAGGAAGTGTGCTGGTGTTCTGGAGATGCAAGGATGTCTCTGAGCCTGGAAGATTCCCTGAGGAATCTCAGGGCAAAAATCAAACCAAGGGATGAAAAGAAGCAAAAATAAAGCAAGAAGAAAACCAAACCAAACCCAAAAGTGGGTGTAGGCAAGATCTGTAAATCCCCTCAGCCTTCACACTCGGGGCTGGGAATGCAAAACAAGCCCTTGGCCCCAGGTATTTGGGAGCAGGAAAAAATGTCCTTTAAACCTTCCTGCTGAGGGTCACAGCTGACTCCAGGAGGAGCCAGCAAGACAAATCCTTTCCATATTTCGGGGTATTTGCTCCCCAGCATTTCCCTGCTCCTGGAGGAAGAAGGCTTGGCAGGGCAGAAATGATTCTGTAGGAGGCCATGGGTCACCTGGGAGTGCCAAATCCACTGCAGCAAAGCATCTCCTGGTGAATGCTCTCCCTGGAGGGTGATGTCCTCAGGGATGAAGCACTGGGAACACATTTCCTACGGACCTGCAGTGGCATTAGAGCCACAAACAGCCTCAGACACCCCCTTCCAAAGGGGACAGGGCTGCAGGAACTGCCCATCCCTGATCCTCCAGCTGCACTGAGGAAAATAAACCACTTTCAACTTGGATCAGTTCATTTCCAGGCCTGAACCTGAGACATGTTTGAACTCAAGGTACTGGCAGCATCTCCCCTTTTCCCAAGCAGCTTTTTAATCCTAGATAAACATCTCCCACACTTCCAGGAGTAAATCAGCAGCACAAGAGCCAGGATAAAGCAGTGGCCAGTGCAGATATTCCCATGTTTACCTTCCCAAAATAAGTTCCAAGCTGTGCTGGCTGCAGGCATTGCCACACAAAGCACACTTCACTTAAACACATCCTCTGGGGTGAAAATTCTGCCCCTGAGGAATAACAGTAATTATAAATAAATAAACCCAGGAGTGTCAGAGTTTAAAGAAGTTGTCCAACGTGATCTTGCTTTTATGATAACCAGGATCTGGGAGAGCTCTGAGATTTAAGCAGAACTTGAAGCAAGCAGGTTGTTTAAACAAGACACAAGACACAGACTGTCCAGATTTGTGTCTGGTTACAAGTGGGGAACTCTCCCTTCATCAAAGCTTTTCTTCTTCACTTCCAGCTCCCTGTGCTCAGCAAGAGCACTCAATATAAATGGGTGGCTGCAGAGCAAAAGAACAAAAAACACTCCAAAAGAGCACTGGAACAACATTTGTCGTGTTAGACAAGAAAATCTGCAGCAGGTGGTGGCAGATCATTCCCACTGCACTGCCTGGCTGACTCTTCCCACCTCTCTAAGGGATCTGAAAGGTGGAATTACACCCAGCTCCATGGAATTCTGGGCTCAGCCCTGCCCCTCTCCAGGCAAACGCCTTCAGTTTGGTGAGGGTTTGTCCTGACAGCTGAAGAATAATAATCCTAGGCAGAAGAGGAAGAATTCTGGGCAAAAAAGGAAAAACTCAGAGTGCACTTGTTGAGAGAATTCCCACATCACTGCCCTGGCTGCAAGGTGAACACAGGATTCCTGCTCCCTGCTTTGCTGGGCTAGCTTGGAGTCCCTCCCTCCTCCCAACAAGTGACACTCTGTAAATCACCACTCACATAAATCTTTGTCCTTTTCTCTGACAAGCTAACAGGAACAAACCCCTCCAATATCCCATATTTTTTAATGGCAAAGGACTGCCAAGTGCAGTGTTTGTGCAGGAGAAAGCAGAGTTACCAGCAGCTCCCTGGCCATGAGCCAGCCCTGATAATTTCATTTCCCCCTCAAGCTTTCCCTGCAGTTTGGAGTGGCAGGAGCATTATTTTGGGTTTCTGTGCTGTGTGCTGTGCAGAGCAGTGCCTGTGAACAGCTGCTGCTTCCACCCCAAAGGACAGGACTTCCATGGCAATCCTGGATGTGCTGCACGTGGAGGAAGCTCAGCAAGAAGTTCATCAACAAGTGTGGAGCTAATTGCAGCTGTGGATTCAGTTCATTCCATGGCACTGAACGCTGTTTTTACAGCTGAGGCCCTGCCACCACGTGCCCTACTCATCTTTCCCAGGAATTGGAGACACAATATCCAGGGGAAGTTGGAAAAGAATCTCAGGTGCTTTGGATGCCCCCAGTGATTCCCCCAGAGCCACCTCCCAGCCCTGGCAGGACAAACACCAGCCAGTTGTGCAAGTTCCACGCTGTGGCAACAAACCTCTGACTGAAAGCTCCTGTTCCCCTCTCCTGTTTCCTTCCCTCCTGTGAAGCAGAAGGATTCCAGAGTTCCTGACAAAAAAACCTGGCTGAAAAACCCCCAGTTACCCTGGCAGTCATTTGCAGAAATCAGTGTTCAGTTCACTGCTGGTGTCACCACCACACTTCTAACATGATCTCCAGTTTTGGATCAGTTCTTTCACCTCTCCGTAGCAAAACTTCCCTTTCTTTGTTTTTTGCACCTCTCCACCACATTTGCTGATGCTTTTTAATTAATTATAGTGAGAAATCTTTACAAACCCCCCCAGGCACGGAGCCAGCTGAAGGAATGGCCTGTGCAGAGCCCAGGGCTGAGGACAGCCAACAAGTTTTCAGCCTGGGGAGGGCAAAGAGCAAACCTCGCTGCACTCTGCTCTCCAAGGCTCGTCTGGCTAAATATTTATTAACTTATCAGCACAAAAAGGACAATATTCATATTCCAACTCCCAGTGAGGAACAGCAGCAGCTCTGGGTGTTTCTCTGAGCTCGGGGAGAGGTGAGGACCTGATCCCAGTGACTGAAGAAATACCCAAAAGAGCCACTGAATATTTCTGACAGCAACTTCAGGACAGCCACATCCATCTCTGAGCTGCAAGTCATTATTTCCTATGAAGTCCCAGGCATCTCAAATCCCAAGTCAGAGCTTCAGAGCCGTGGCCCATTATCCACACCAAGGCTGCTCCCAAAGGAGCAATCCCAGAAAAGGGCTGAGCTCCACCAGGAATTCTCTCAAAGGCACCAGGACGTGGCTGCAAAAGCCTCAGCAGGAAAGGGATGTTTATTTTAGAAACTGTCTGCACTGAGATGAGGCTTGGGATGAATGAGGGTTTATAGGAAGGGGGAAGGCCCTGAAATCAGCTCATTTTCTGTAGAAACTCAACCAGACTCTGCTCCTGGGTGCTGTAATCAATGAGCAGACAGGACCCAGTTTTTCCATGCAGAAAAGCCAATTCTGGATTCCCAAAGCTCGTATTTACAGGAAATATCAGAAGGCACTGTGTTAAACTGAACTGGCCAGCAACACAGTGAACCTCAGTTTACTGGTCAGGAAGGGTTGTTGGATATATTTATCCAATTTTCTCTCTCTAGATATGATTACATATTTTCTTCACTGATTCTCACGGGACAGATTCGTTGTTTATGCAGGTGCAAACATTTTTCTCCCTAAGAATAGGTTGTTGTATTCATTCTTATTTTTTTATGGGAACTGACAAGCTCCTTCTAGCTTAGCTACAGTGGTAGGCCTTCAACTATATTTTATAAGGCCTTTCTTTTATAACACCTCTACCTGTCTGCAACACTTGGGGATTTTTATTCCCTGCCCCAGCTCTGGGCACTTTTTTCACTTCCCAGCCCTGAAGCTGCTGTGCTGCCCTTGTCAAATGGTTCCCATTCATTGTAATTGCAAATCCAGGCTCCAAAAAGCTGATGCACAAACAAGACAAGAATTATCTGCTGGCACCCACATGATGGGGAGGAAAAAACCAGGGAAAACCTCAGAGAAAGCAGTGACATCACTGCCAGCCAATGGGAAACTGCACATTCCCAGCAGTCAGGCAAGGAATTGTTCCCAGATGTTGCAAATCCTTCCTCAAAACCAGCGATAACAGAGCTGGCAGCAGCCACAAGCCAATTGCTGCCACACTCCCAGCTTCCACCATGCAAAGAGAAGGGAAAAAAACATTTTAAGCAAAAAAAAATACTGCAAAAAAATATTTTCTTCCATGTTTTTTTTTTCCAAATTGCCCCAAATAAATAAAATAAAACAAATAAAATCAAAAGGCAAAAAGCAAAACTATGTTAATGATTTCATTCAGGTAAGCAGTCCCAGAAAACTCCAAATGAATGATTCCCAGAGAAAAACTGGATTCTGTGTTGGATGTTAGAGAAACAGGACAGACATCAGCTACTTCTGGCAGAAGGTGTGTTTGTGTAAATGCATTTACTGTAATTAATTAAGAATTCTGACATACAATTACTGATAGCCTCTGTACTGTCAAAAAACTAAAAGTCAACCACTTTAAAAGGAAAAAAGGGTTTTTAAAAGGATTTAAAAGATCCACTGAAAAGGAATCTAGGAAGGAGCAGCTCTCTGTCCCAAATTATTTCACTCTTAAAAAACAACAACAACAACAGCAGCAAAAGGAAACTAAAACACGCCAAGAAGAAAAACAAACCCAGCCTGAAATCAAAAGAACAAGATCTGAGATGCAGAGGAGAAAAACAAGCAGGACACAGGAGGGCTGGGGAGGAAGTTGAAATAGCTAATTAGCAGCAGGGATTTTAATTCCACACTAATCCAGCTGCACAGGAGTTCTCAGGGCAGCCAACGAGCCAAGAGCTGCAGATCCTCCCTGGAACCTTTTCCCCTATGGAAATCAGTCCTGCAGATGACACCGAGATCAAAGTTCCCACCTCTGACAAACAGAAGGATTCAAATGTTATTAAAAAAGATGAAAATCTCCCCGTTTCCCAACGTCAGGCACGGTGTGGAGTTCAAAGCAGGCAGGGATCAGTCAGGAGGGGAAGAGGAGGCTCAGCTGGGCTGTGTGTGTTGGATTTTTGTGTTTTCCATGGTGCTGAGGGTGTGAAACACGCTGCAGTCATTCCCAGGGAGCAGCACAAGGCTCACAGATGGGTTTGTGCAAGAATCCCAGGCTGTCTCCCACCAGCTGATGGATTTTATAGCACTGGAGACAAAGGAAGCTCAGGCCCAGCTCAAAAAGTCCAAACCAAACCAAACAACCAAACCAACAAAACCAAAACCAAAAAACCAAAACAAAACACCAAAACATACAAACAAACAAACCCCACAAAAAAACCCACCAAATCAACCAAAACCTCAACAAAACACCAAAACACAGAAACAAACCCCACAAAAAAACCACCAAATCAACCAAAACCTCAACAAAACACCAAAACACAGAAACAAACCCCACAAAAAAACCACCAAATCAACCAAAACCTCAACAAAACACCAAAACACAGAAACAAACCCCACAAAAAAACCACCAAATCAACCAAAACCTCAACAAAACACCAAAACACAGAAACAAACCCCACAAAAAAACCACCAAATCAACCAAAACCTCAACAAAACACCAAAACACAGAAACAAACCCCACAAAAAAACCACCAAATCAACCAAAACCTCAACAAAACACCAAAACACAGAAACAAACCCCACAAAAAAAACACCAAATCAACCAAAACCTCAACAAAACACCAAAACATAGAAACAAACCCCACAAAAAAACCACCAAATCAACCAAAACCTCAACAAAACAAAACCCACAAATACACAAACAAACCCCACAAACACCAACCAAACCAACAAAAACAACAAACCAAACACCAAAACCCACAAAAAAAGCCAACCCCCCTGAAAACCCTAAACTAAACCAACAAAAAACACCCCACCAAAAAACAAAACACAGAAACAAAAAACCCAAAAACCCAAAACCCACAAAAAAGCCAACCCCCCCCCAAAAAACCCAAACCAAACCAACAAAAAAAATGTAATCCAGACCTCAACCTACCAATTATGGCCTAAATAATTCCAGTGGANCACAGAAACAAAAGACCCAAAACCCCAAACCCACAAAAAAAGCCAACCCCCCCAAAAAAACCCCAAACCAACCCCCCCCCAAAAAAACCCCAAACCAAACCAACCCCTGAAACAACAACAACAAAACCCAACCAGATAAGGAAATAACCCTGCCCAAACCACTTTTTTTCCCCCCAAAAGGTAGAGACCCAACTTTGCTATCCCTGGAAGATTTGTGTTCAATTATCTGTGAAGTTCCAGTGAATGGGATATGAAAGAATTCCGAAGCGAACAATTAACTTCCAGTCAGATTTACATAAAACTCCTGCAGTAATTAGCAGCAAATAGAGGCAGATAAGCCCTGCAATTTTCTGGGTGTTAGTGTGGAAAAAGCAATTTGCAATTCCTAATGCGGGTCAGACCCAGATGTTCCAGCTGATTGCTGAGCTGAAGGAACAGCAGCCCCTGTCAGCATCAGCTGCACAAAGTGCATTGTGGCAGCTCCAAAGCAGGATCTGCACACGGATTTGGGAGCAGGCTGATGGCTGGGAAGGGGGGGAAGAGCCCAAGTTTTGAAGGAATAAATAATAAATCCAGCCCTGCTTCCTACAATCTCTGCAGAGCTGGCTGGGTTTAGAATTCCCCCCGAGCAGCACAGGAAATTCAGGACAGAACATAAAAAGTCTCCATTAATAGCCCCAAAGAATTAATTTCAACCACACATCTGCATTTTGCTTTTAGAGCTTTGCTCTAGCACTGTTCTCCAGCAGAGGCCTGGCCACTGACTCCAAGAGAGCTGATTTTTGTGGGTTAAGCTCCTGTGCTGGCATGAAGAAGAAAAAAGATTTCACTGTTTATCATCTGAATGCTGTTACAGCATTTATCATCGATATTATACATCAGATCGATGTTATCTGACCAAAGGAAGGAAGGCAAATTGAAGCCATTCTTCTGAAGAAAAGGATGAAGGAGGGATGTGGGAATCTAAAAAGCAAAAGACTCCAGAAGATGCAAAAGGGCTGCAGAAAGCAGACAGAAAGCTGAGAAAAAGCTGAGAATCTCAAAATTTTCTCATAGGAAACTAAGAAATAAGGAGACAAGTACATACATTTATATTTATCATAAAGTACCAGAAGAAAGACTGATTGCTAGTTCAAGATGTAAAAGATCTAAATAGATGCTTTACTAAACTAGAAAAAGTTTGTCTTAAATAAGGAATTCTTGTGTGTTGTTTCTTAGGTTTACAGAAGCCCTTCAGAGGGATTGTGTTCTGCCTTGGAAAGCCAGATTTGTCTTCATATTATCTGTTAATGAGGAACTGCCCGAGCCTCCTGATTAAAGGGGGTGATGGAAGAACCAGCAGAGCTGCAGGAAAAGCACTGAAAGCCCTCACAGGATAATTTGACTTTGCAAGAGACCTCTGGAGCTGCTCAGGGATTGGAAGTGAAGAATCCCAGCACAGTTTGGGTTGGAAGGGACCTTAAAGCTCATCCACCTCCATGGGCAGGGACCTGCCACTGTCCCAGGCTGCTCCAGCCTGGCCTTGGACACTTCCAGGGATGGAGCAGCCACAACTGCTCTGGGAATTCCATCCCACGACCTCCCCACCCTCCGAGACAGGAATTCCTTCCCAATCCCTGATCTGACCCTGCCTTCCTTCCCCTTGAAGCCATTCCCTCTGTCCTAGAACAATTTCCTGGAAGAACTTTCAGATGTGCTACAGGTTTGTGTAAAACCTTGGTGTTTGGGATCAGAATCATGGAATGGTTTGGGTTGGAAGAGACTTTCAAATCCAGTTCCATGGGCAGGGACACCTTCCACTGTCCCAAGATGCTCCAACCTGGCCTTGGACACTTCCAGGGATCCAGGGGCAGCTTCTCTGGGAATTCCATCCCAGGGTCTCCCCACCCACACAGGGAAGAATTTCTTTGTAAATCTGACCTAAATTTGCCCTTTCAATTTGACCCCACTGCTCCTTCTCCAGCCAGTTTTATCCCCAAGCACAAAGACTGCACATCTCTGGGCGAGCTGGGCTGGTTCATCACCCTCAGAGTTAAAAAAACAAACGTGTTTGGGTTTTTTTTCATGTTTGGAGAGGGAATTTCCTGTGTTTCCATTCATTCCTGTCGTCTCCTGTCACTGGTGCTGTTGAGAAGGGTCTGGCTCATCTCAACACCTCCTTGTTTGCCAGATGCTCTTGTCCCTTTACTACCACTTTCCACATGACCTTGATGGGAAATTTAAAAAAAAAAAAATCCATGAGAAACGTGTGGGTCTCCAATTCCACGCCTCATGTGGGAAAACCAAGTGGTTGTGACAAAGAAAATAGGAAATTAAGGTCTCTGGATCAGCAACTGTCTCCCATCACGGTCAGGGAGAAAAAGGAGAGCAGACACTGATTTTGTAGCCTCCAAGCAAAAGTGGAATGTGAAAAAATAGGAGGGAATGAGAAGGTTTCAAACAAGGATTCTGCCTTCTGCAGCTGGGAAGCAGCCAGCAATTTATACTGCTACAGCAAGAAATTGAATTAATTCTTGAAATGCATCTCAGAGGTTGTGACGTTCCTCTGAAATGAAAATAGCAACAGTCCCAGAATTAAAATATGACATTTAACTGGTGTGTGTGCATATCTATAGTCTTGTTCTGATCTTCTTTCTTCACATTCTCCCGTTTTTCAGCTGGAAAAGCCATGTATTTGCATGGTTCATATTGCTGAAGGAGCTGGCAAAGAACTCAACTCTTAGCATGAGATCAAATGCCCTTGGGGGATTGGTTGGGAGAGGGAAGAAGGAAGAGGTTGAGGAATTGGGATGTGAAGGGGAATGAAAGAATCCACATCCTTATTCATGTGAAAGAGTTTGGGCTTGGATTTTTCCTTAAACACCAAGAACACGTGGCTGGAACAACCTGAGCCATATTTTGCTGCACAGAGGAGCCTGAATGGTGTCTGGAAATCAGAAGAAATCATCGATACACTGAATTCCCCGAGTAAAAGATAAATTTAACTGGACCACAAAAATAAAAACAAACAGCCCCGTCCTCCTGCACGCTCTGGGAAGAAGAGACCCAGGTCAGGGGTGCAGAGGACAACTGGGATATTGAATTAGCTGAGCACTTAATTAATATTTACCAGTCCAGCAGCATGGGAGAAAGGGGCAGAAGCAGGGAGGGGTGACACCGAGGAGCAAACACAGGGCAGGAATTGCACAGGAGGAGGAGGAAAGGGGTTCTCAGGGTGAATTTGCTCTCCTGACAGGAGCTGCCATCAACTGCCAGCCCTGTGCTGCTCAGACACTGCTCTCAGCACAAATCCCATCTCCATTTCCCCGTTTTATCTGCAGCTTTTGGGCCGCTCTCTTCCGCTGGTTAATCACACATGAAATCCCTTTTTGTCCCAGCCCTTCCCACCCCGGCAGAGCCCCACGCTCCGGCCCCCCACTAATCCTTGGGCTGAAGACAAAACCAGCAGCACCACCGTGCACAGCTCTGGGGCATCCTGAGAGCAGCCAGCTCAGCAGCACTGAGCCCTCCAGACAAACCCTCGGAGCATCCCGGGGCTGAGCCCAGCCCAGGGGACACCGGGATGGATTCTCCTCCTGGAGGAGGGATCCCCAGCCCACATCCAGGACACAGCCTCATGAAGAAAGGACTTGGGGCTGCCTCCACACAGAGCCCCAGCTCTCAAACACTCCTCTGCTTGTTTAAACACCAGTTGGATTCTCTAATGCCAATGGTTTCGTTCCTTTGAGGACCAATTTACTCAGCCAGGGAAATCTTCCCCTTTTCCTGGAGGTGAGTGGTGCTCGCTCCTTTCCCTGAGCACTGCCCAGCTTTAGGGCAGAAATGCAGCTTGAAATCAGAAGAACTCTGCTTTAAAACACTCCTCCACTCCCAAAGCAGGGCATTTTGGTGCCTGCTGTGTGGAAATGCATGGCTGAGTTCCTGGAAAAGCTCTGGAGTCACGTTGGTGGTTAAGTCAGCTACTGCTGCTGAGGCACAAGGTTGGAGCACAAAGGGAAAATAAACAGGTACGGAGGTCTTAAAAAAGGGAAAAAAGTCACTTTTCCTTCTGAACACAACTCCCAGGAACAAAGAGCTGCCTTTGGACAGCACAGACTGAAAATCCCAATTTTTAAGACCTCAATTTAGTAAGTGCTTAATACACATTTGGGGGTGTGTGGGAGGACTGAGCTTAAGCTCAGCTTTACAAAGCCACGTGTTTTGCTTGCCTAACACCAAGAACCCATTGGGACTACCCAGCTGACAGTGTCTGAGTGCCCCAAAATGAACAGCAATCAACAGAGCAGGAAGAAGTTGCTGATGTCGTGTGATCCAGCTGAGCTCCGTTCAGCTGCCAGGCCCAGGGCAGCACTTCCAGCTGCTCCACAAGTTGCTTAAGAAGCATCTCCCAATCCAAGCCAGGTTTAAAAGACACACAGTGGACTTTTCCTGCCTCAGTGCTGGAGTGCACACACGCAGGAAACAGCACGCAATCAGTTCTGTATTTGATTTTTTTTGGTGTTATTTCAATGTAATCCTGCCTAGAAGAAGCCAGGCTGAAAAAGTTCAAGCTACTCCACAGGCAGCAAATGTTCTTATCCTGTGTAACTTCAGTGTTGATGTCTTTTCACTGAATGTATACACCATGTTGAGCCCCAAGATGTGTTTCTCATTTAAACCTTCCAGGCACTGCCAACAATACCAATACACTGAAATTTAAATAGCATAACCAAAATGCACCAGAAGATCAGGTTCAGCTGTTTTGGAATAAATAGTTTTGGCTATTTAGTGACAGTACTAAAGCTATTTTTATGTTAAAATCACCTTTTCAGCTCTGCACACTTTGTGGGCTTCACTTTGATTTTTAAAATACATTACTTGAGAACAGGATAATTCAAATGTATACCTTTAATTTTGAGAGTCAAGAGACTTCTAAAAATCAGCACCCAGTATGAAACAAGACAGATTTACACACACAGAATCCAACATACCCAGGACACCACTCTTCCATTGAAGCAAGGGAGCTTTGCATTGTCATCTGAGATCTCTTCCTTCACCACCCTGGAAAACAAACAGAAAAAAGAACAGGAAGAAAATCAGGACTTTGAAATCACATCAGATCAGAACGAACAGTGGTTTTCTCAAATGGTCCAGAAAAATACAAGTTTTTTCATTAAAATGTTGGTATCAGCAGGTGCTCTGTGTTTAAAGAATATGTGATTAAAGAATCGTGTTTAAAGACTGTGAGAACAGAGGAAACAAACCAAAATAAAGGGTAGAACAGCAACTTTCCAGACAACCCCCCAAAGGGGGAGGCACAAAAGTAATTCCAGGCATTTTCCCGTTTTGGAGTCTCCCCAGAACCTTCAAAGATCTGATGGGGACTAAAATCCCCCTGTGCTGTGCAGAGATCACACATTTGCAGCACAAACAGACTTCTGGCCTCAAATCCACTGCAGAACAGGGACAAATTTGGTTTTGACAATCTGAAGCCTCAGCAAACTCCATCAAAACGTGTGGATCCACAAGCACATTTTCCTTTAGTTGTGTTTTGGTCGTGTTGCTGTGGGAAGAAAAACCACAATAACCACAAAGCAACTCACTGGGTACCAAACAGTGTCATGTTGAGGGGGGAGTGGGTAGGAGGGAGAAGAGAAGAGAGCAAATGGACAGTTTCATTTGAAAACCACACATAAATAACGCCACCACTAATGCCTGCATTCCCACCTATTTCAAGGAATGAGCACCTTCTTTTATTTTCCCCACACTTATTTGCGTTGTTAATGGCTGGCAGGGTTTTATTAGGCAATCTTCAGCCCTTTTTTTTTTCTATTATTGGAAAGAAAAACGTTGTAAAATATTCACTTAATTCCTAAAACATCTGTCCTCCCTTCATCCTTTGGCAGCAGGGATCAGATCATATGATTCCACTGCTGGCTTTAGTCATTTATCCTCAGACTCCAAGGAGACAACTAAGAGCAAACCCCACTAAAAGCAGATACTCAGGGCTTTCAAAAACCTTTGACAATTCAGTGAAGCTCTCAGCCCTGCAGTCCTGGAGCTGCAAACCCAGGATTTCAGCACTCTCCTGGATCTCCAGCCCCAATGGACAGCCTGGAATCCAGGCGTCATCCTCTGTGTTCCACGGAGTCCTGCAGGGAACACTCACCCAGCAGAGCTCCAGCTGCTGCATCAGCAGAGAAAGGTGCTGCAATGATTTAATCTGCACCTTTGAAAGGGCAGGATCTGCAGGGAAATGACACTGAGGGCGTCCCAGAAAGCCCAGGTGAGAATTTCTGCGGCGAGCAAGAATTGTATGGAGAATTTCTGCACCCAGCAAAAACCCCAGGCAGGATTTCTGCACCCAATAAAAACCATAAGGCAGGATTTCTGCACCCAGAAAAAATCCCAGGCAGAATTTCTGCACCCAGCAAAAAACCATAAGGAAGACTTTCTGCACCCAATAAAAACCATAAGGCAGGATTTCTGCACCCAGCAAAAACCCCAGGCAGGATTTCTGCACCCAGCAAAAATCCCAGGCAGGATTTCTGCACCCAGCAAAAATCCCAGGCAGGATTTCTGCACCTGGCTTTAGGATGTAGGAATAGGGCAAAAAGCTGGTCTGGTATTGCTTCTAAGTGCAGCTAAGAAACAATTTGTAGGTTCCCATAAGCTAACAAGCAATTTACTAATTCTCATATGAAGCTATTTTGAGAATGAGAAATTCCTTTAACACAACAGCCTGTTCTGAAGGTGAGAAACAAACCCACCTGTGTAAACAATAAGGTTTGTCCCATCAGAATCGGTGAAGAAAATATGCAAACATATTTAGAGAGAGAAAATTGGATAAACATATCCAATAATCCTTCCTGACCAACAAACTGAGTTTCACTGCATTGCTGGGCAAGTCAGTTTAACACGGTGCCTTCTGATATCTCCTAGAAATATGAGCTTTGTAAATGAAGTTTGGGGTAAACTCCTAAAGTTTTGGTAAGCTCCTAAAGTTTTGGTAAACTCCTAAAGTTTTGGTAAACTCCTAAAGTTTTGGTAAACTCCTAAAGTTTTGGTAAGCTCCTCAAGTTTTGGTGAGCTCCTCAAGTTTTGGTGAGCTCCTCAAGTTTTGGTGAGCTCCTCAAGTTTTGGTAAGCTCCTCAAGTTTTGGTAAACTCCTAAAGTTTTGGTGAGCTCCTAAAGTTTTGGTAAGCTCCTAAAGTTTTGGTAAGCTCCTAAAGTTTTGGTGAACTCCTAAAGTTTTGGGTAAACTCCTAAAGTTTTGGGTAAACTCCTAAAGTTTTGGTAAGCTCCTAAAGTTTTGGTTAAACTCCTAAAGTTTTGGTAAGCTCCTAAAGTTTTGGTGAACTCCTAAAGTTTTGGTAAGCTCCTAAAGTTTTCCCACGTCACTCTGTGTGTCGTGACCATCTCAACAACAAGATCAGGATTCAGGGAAAAGCCAGGCACTAAAACCTGCACTGAATGTGAGGTTCTGTGCAGAGAAGAGGCTTGGGGGAATTGCCTGAACCTGACCCAGTGGGGAGCTCTGTTGGAAGCCTGGAAGATGAGAATTTTGGGGCTTTCTGTGCCCACAGGCACTGACCCCTAAGAAAACTCTGCATTTGACCTGAGGCTGTGGAAGAGGCTTCCAAAATTGGGTGACAGCACTGGGATTGTGGGTGTGCAGTTGGAATGGAGGTGTGTGATATCACAGGGTGGAAAACTTAAGAGTTTGGGGTTTGGAATATAATAATAAATAGAAAGCAAGATGGAGGGTTTGGGGCACAACCCAGTCCTTGTTCTTCACCTCCTTCTTCATGGCTTTGGGTGGGATTTTGTAACTGGATAGAAAAGTCCATGTTGTGGGCCACAGGTTGGTTATTGGGTTAAAAGTGAAAATAATTCAGGTGTCATTTCTTTATTGGACAGTTTGTTCCTTGAAAAGGCCTTGTAGAGCCAGAGATAAAGCCATTTTCCACCTGGTTAGTTAGAGTGCAGCAGAACTCACTGCTTGTGAGGCTGTAACACAGATCAGAATTAACAAACACAGAGTCTGAACACCAACCATTGTCTCTGGAGCAATTCATCCCGACTCAAACAAGCCAAAAGAAGACAGAACCATGACAGAGCTCCCTGCACTTCTGCACGGACCGGTTCAGCCTCCCTGCACTGAGCAGGACAAACCCAGGCTCCGCTGCAGCTGAAGGGAACAACTTCCAGATCTGTTGCAACTTGAAACTCCTAAATATAGCCCTGAGCTATGAGGCAAGAGAAGGCCAGGCTGTGACTCCCAGCTGGCTTCGGGCAGCCAGTGCCAAGAACATCAAAGGGCAGCAGCCACTCGTGGCAAAAATCACTGTTAAAAATCATCATTTGTAGTAAAGAGGGCTCCTTTCCACCCCCAGCAAGGAGAGAGAAGGCAAAAGTTGGGATTGGAGGGGTTGCAGGCATTTGCTGCAGTCTGAGGGCAAGCTCACATCCTCTGCTTTATTTGATTTCGAGGAGATTTAAGCACTAATTACTCAATGAAACAATCAGTGCTGGCAGCAGCCCCTCCCTCCTCTGCCTTCCTGGAATTGTGTGTGGCTCCTCTGCCTTTCCTACCACGCTGCACAAAAAGGTGTTGGTGCCTTTCCCAAACCCTGCTCACCCTCACACCTCACCTGCTTGTGGAACAGGTTATCCTCACAGCATCCTGAATTTTTGTTCTCTTCCAGAGAGGATTTTAGCAGAAAACCAAGGATTGTTGAGGCTCAGCCTCCCTCTCAAACCCCTGCCAGGCTGCCTGAGAACATCAGCTGATTCCACAGGAACTGGGATGTCCCTGATTCCAGGTGAACCCCACAAACCTCTAATGGCTCTGATTCAGAAGCACTGAGATAATTGGCTATTAAAGACTGCCTTTGATAAGTGTTATATTCTGATTGCATCAGGCATGCCTGGCAGAGACTGCACGCTCCACAATCAGCTGGGGGATTTTTCATTCCACTCGGAAAAAATGAGGTTCAGGAGGAAATTCTCCTCTCCCTCCAACACCACAGACATGGGAAATGCAGGGCTGAGA
Source organism: Nicator chloris (assembly GCA_013400495.1). Taxonomy (NCBI): domain Eukaryota; kingdom Metazoa; phylum Chordata; class Aves; order Passeriformes; family Pycnonotidae; genus Nicator; species Nicator chloris. The sequence goes on along the minus strand of WAAE01012601.1, from coordinate 12,294 downwards.
CAGATTCATTCCAGGTTCGTGTGTACCATGACACAAACAGAGCATCTGAATGTCCTTCAGCACCAGATCAATCCCACCTTATCACTGAGATCATAATCAAGCTTCTCCTTAATTGTCCTTTATTGATGGGAAAAGGGGAGAGAAGCTTCATTCGTTATGAACTGGCTTGGGGATCCTTAGAGAGAAGCCAAAGGAATGAAACTCTTTGTGCTAAATGGATCTTTGTTTATTCCTGTCACCTCAAAGGCAGGTAAGAGATCATTCCGATTTTAGTTTTCACTCACAGAATGAGGCTGGTTGGAAAATAAACCCAGGGCTCATCTAGTCCAACCTTCACAGAGGGTTTAGGTTGCTCAGGGCCACGTCCAGTCAAGTTCTGAGCATCTCCAAGGATGGATGTTCCACAACCCTTTTGGACAATTTTGTTCTACTTTATTGAGCAGCAGTTTTCCAAAAAGCTCTTTCAACTGGCAAAACTGTAAGTCATCACACAATAGCAATTACTCAACTGGCATCGAAGGCTGCAGCTCTAAAAATAGTCTGGCTGAAGCTGATTAACACCTCAGGGTGAATCTTTAATGAAGAATTCAAATTTCAGGGGTTTTCCAGCTGAGGCCACAGCACAGAGAGCCTTCAGCCACCTTCCCAGTGCAGGGAAAGGAAGGAAAACAAAGCCACACGCTGAATTTACAGGGACAAACACTGGAATATAATGGGTTTTTTCTGGAAATAAGGAAGAGGGGAGGAGAGAAATCCCTTTGATGAGCAGAGAAACACCAGGAGCAGTGCAGGATCTGCACGAAAGCCTCAGATCTCGTCCGCACCCCGCAGAGCTGCAGGCAGGAATTGTGTGGCATCATTCCCTCTCCTCCCTCTCCAGGCTCACGCCAATCACTCCTCAAATCCCCACAGAGCCACAACAGAACCAGCATTCTCCCTTTTTTAGGCTGTTATTCCTAAAGAACACTGTCGGTGCTTTGCCAGCTCCCACATCAACCTGTCAGAAACGGGTCTGAACACCCTGCCCAGGATTGTGACAGAAATGACACACCCAGACACCTGCAAGGGACACAAGTGTGGAGCAAAAGCCTCTTCCAAACCCTCTTCAAACAAAGAGATGCAGCTCCAATGCAAACAAGCTCCTTCTCAGCGTTTCTGTAGGAATTGGAGGAAGGATTCCCCAGTCAGTGCCGGGGAAGTCACCTCTTCCCACACAGGTGACAAACACACCAAACCCCACTTTTCCTCCATTGATGTAATGGCTGCTGCTCTGTCTCGTGTTCTTCTGAACCCTTTAAAAATGGAAACCCCACTCTCAGTGATTCTGCCTGCAGTGAACAGTTAATGCATTTATTTAACAGTATTTACTTAACAATTTAACAGTATTTATCCCCCAGTTATCCTCTGCCACTCTGATCTTCAGCTAAACACCTGTGCCCACAGGATTGCCTCTTCCCTGCTTTTTCCACTCCACCTTCATTCCTGCAGGCACATCCAGCACTTTGTCATGCCAGGGATAATGCAGATGATAATCCATCATCTTTCCCTGCAGGATGCTGGAGAGGTTTTGCCACTTTGGTCCTGCACTGGAACCTGAGCTGAGCTTAAGCACGTGAGCGATGCCAGAATTATTTTGTTCCCTAGGAGAGAATCAGCCCAAACCTGCACTGATTTTAACATCCAACTTCACTTGTTAAGGCTATCTAAGGACAACTCAGTTTGTTTAGGCTCTGCTGTGGAGGAGGTCAGCTGGCACATTGCTCTGCAAGAAAACCACGGAAGCTCCGTGCTGAAAAGTTCCTTGCAATGTTTAAGGCAGATATTTGGAGCAGCAGAAAGCCTCCTTACTTGGTTAGGGAAGCCAGGAGTTCTGCTGAGGAACATGAATCCAAAAAGAGCGACAGGAGCACATTGGGAGGGAGGGAGGGAGGGAGGCAGAGATTCCTCGTGTGACTCTGAAAGCAGAATTTGATGTGCAGCAATCCATCCAATTGTTTCAGCGCCACTGCTGAGCTAAGTTGTGGTAAAAATAAAAAAAGAGATGCTGAGAACCTTTTTCCAAAGCTCCAAAGTTCAAAGTCAGCTTTGCAGCCTGCCTTATATTGTTTGATAGTTCTTTTACTTTTATGTTTCATCAACATTTTTGCATTGGGGGTTAGCAGAGTAAGTTTTCCAGTACTACATGGAATAGCAGCACACAAATCTATCTTCCACAAATCAAAAACATTCCTTGTGGCAATTGATAGGGAACATTATTGAATGCAGACTGCACTGAAGCAGGATGATTACATCCAAAAGTCTGATTGGAATGTATAGCATGATAGGGAGAAACATCTTTAACCAAAGCTTGATTTTTTGCCTGGTCATTTCTACAGATCCAAGGATTTCCAGAGATGCTTGGGGAAGGTGAGCAACCCCGTTCTGCCCTCTGCATCACACTCCAAGCACTCTGCAGGGCCCTCAGCACTGCCACACTGGCTCCTTCCAAAAGGTTCCTCGTGTTCTGAACCAACTGGTGCTTGGGCTGCCAGCCCAGCTCTGCCTCATCCTTCCATTTCAGGCCAGGGCAGCTCAGCCCCAAGGCAGAAATTCGGCCCCCTTCCCTCCAAAGGGGCTCCTCCACGCTGCACTGTGCAGGAACAGCTTCCAAGGAAGCTTTTTAAAAGATTTATGACTGCCTGTGCAAGAGCAGTGGCATGCAGGGAATATGATTTGCTTCTCTGCTCCTTAATGAACGATGTTTCAATAGCTGTGCCGTGCTCAAGGAGAGAAAATCTCACTAAAATAAGGATATTTGTGGCATTTAAATGGAGTTCTATAGAAATGATCTGGTTTGATTGTAGCACTGCTAGACACAACTGTGCATGGTTGTTATATCCCACTCCGTGCCCAGCTAACCTAGGAAAAAATATTACTCTTAATTATGTGCAGAGAAGCCAAGGAAATGGGTGATTTTTAGAGTCCTAAGACCTTACAATTTCTTTTCCTCAATTTCTTTTCCTCAATTTCTTTTCCTCAGTTTCCTCAGAAAGGGTTTGGAGTGGAAATGGGTAAAACAAGCAAAGCATTTTAGCCACACTGAGAGTCTCCTGCCTTTTCTCTTAGTTCCCTCTTTCCTCTGCTCCATAAATATTTAGTAAATGATTTATGTGCCCATATTTCAATCTCACAGGTGTTAATGAACCCATTCCTGCAGCTGTCCCAAGGGACAGACACATCTCTGCCCGAAAAACAAGGAAATCACAGCACAAAGGGACAGGTCAGCACGAGCCTGACCTGAACCCAGATTCCCAATGCCTGAGTTACAAAACAATAAATATTAACAACCCCCCCACAAAATTAAGCAGTTCTTGAAAACAGCTTAGGGAAAAAAAACCACTTAGGGTAAAAGCAGCGAGCTGCTGGTGGAATGCCCATTTCACACAGCTGCCTGGGCTTTCCCCAGGGTGCAATTATCTCCAAAACCCAGGGGCAGGATGCTCAGAAGAGCTCTCAGGGGTGTCGCTGTGGGCAGGGATGCAGCAGGGTGGGAACCAAGGCTCTGCAGGTCGTGCCCTGGCACTGAGAGCCGCTCCTTGCGGCGCTCAGCGCTCCAAAAAAACATCCAAGGCCACTTCCCCCAGGCAGTCTGGGAGCTGGGAATCCAAAGGGAAAGTCCAGGATGGTTTTTAGAGCCATTGATAGCCAGCAGGAGATGCTGCACAACTTCTGAGTGCATTGGTCGTCCCACCCACCAAATATTGCCAATAAAATCTCTATTTCTGTGCAAGGGAGCTTTGGAGTTTGGCAACAGAGCCTCCCTCAGCACAGACATTGACAGGACATCCTTTCAGCTGTGCTTCCAGTCCTTGGGAAGTTACTTGGGAAGCATTAAGAGCTCCATGAATTCCCAAGATGTCAAGGGAATAAATTGAATTGAGCAACACTCAGCCACTGCTCTGGGACCCCCCCAGCCAGAGGAGTGTGGATACCTCAGCCTGAGCCTGGAATTCACCTGCTCAATACCCAAACATCTCAAGGTGCTAAACCCAACTTGGTTTTCTTTTCAAATAATTCTGGTTTCATCTAAAAAGAGCCTCTCTGCCTGTTACTGCCTGGGCTAACAGAAAGCCCTCAGAAACAGCCAGGTCCTCATTTGAGAAAATGAGTGTTTGTATTAATTTTGCAAAAATTTACTGTCCACCTCCACATCAGCCATGGTAAAGGGACAGGTGCTAATCCTGCTGAGGGAAAAGGAAGGAGGAGAAGAGATTTTCCCGTAAAATTGTGAAGGAAAGGTTCAACATCAAGCTGAGAGTGATGACTCTGGCTGGAGCTGTCCTTCAGGAATTGGCTCCAGAGCAATAAACTCCAGGAATGAGTGAAATAATATAAAATATCCCATCAATTCACTGCTCTCAAAGCACCTGTCTGGAGAGGTGAAAATCACTCACTGGGGGCAGCAGAAGGAGCTGCCTTTAAAAAATGTCCTCACTCTTCACTTTTTGGACAGAATGACTTTCAGTCCTCACAAGGAACTCAAGAAAGAATCAAGTTCAGCTTTAGAAAATTGAGCATTTTTTTTCTAATAAACAAAAAGTGAGTTCATTTCTACCACTGGGCCTGGCAGCAACCCCAGACCTCTCAGTGCCACTGTTTAATTCCTTGTTCCAAGTGTCCAACTCCTCTTCAATGAAGGTGTCACACAGCCACGACAAACTCAGAGCCAAACAACACAAACCAAGAAATGTTAAACACACTCGAGATTGGGGCAAGACGAGAATCAGTTCTTGCTCCTCTGTCAAAGGCTCCTTTTGTGCTCTCTTGAAATTACAATAATAAAGCTGGGTCAAAAAATAGCCACAAGTGTTAAGTGCTACCTCACAGGAATATTATTTACAGAATTATTCTTCACAATTTAAAGCAATTTAAAAGAGATGAATGGCAGCCCAGCTACAGCAGGAATAACCACATTATCCTCCAGATACTTGGGAGAGAAAAGAAGCTGTTCATAAATGTATTTAGTATGATGCCCATGCAGGAACTTCTTACAGATAATCTCTCTCTCTCTCTCTCCCCCCCTAGGTTATTTGTCTAGACATATTTTAATTAAATGGCATCATTCTGGTCACTGATGTGGTGAAAATGATTTCGTTTAGTTGAAGCAGGCTCCTTGCAGCAGCCCATGAGAAGGCACAAAACAGGCACAGAGGTGGAGTCAAACACCTCTGGTACCTCCCAAGCACACCCAAAATTACAGAGAAAAGATCCTTTCTTTTGTGGGGAGAACTGGGACCCCCAAACCAGCAAAATTCCCCCAAAAACGCTCATTAAACCAGAGCTGGTGCTTCATTAATTACCCTGGAAAATGGCATTCCAGTGGCAGGGCAATCCAAAGTTGCTTTTTGCTAAAATCAAGGAGTGAAAAGATGGGAACAAGCAGAGGCTGGATGAAAAAGCTTTCCCTGCATAAATAGGATGGAGATGGAAATCTTTTCTCTTGGTGCTGAAGAGCTGAAGGCTAAAGGAGATCCAACCATCCTTCCCTTACACACAAATTCTCCACATTCCCCTTCCCTGCTCAGTTCTTTGGGAAGCCTAGGAAGTCATCCCAGATTTCCCAGAATTTTCCAGCAAGCCTCAAAGGCAGCCCAGGAGGGTCAGAACCCATTTCACGTTCCACACATGGCCAGGGCAGTTTTTGTGGCCAAAGCCCTCTGGCACACAGATCACAGGGTGAGGTGGTGCTGTCTCCTTGGAAGTTTGGTTTTCCACAGGGAACACTGTCGCTGTAGCCTCGTTGACAAACGACACAAACCCAACTTCTTCAAAGGCTGAAGAACTCCAATAAACAAACCAACCCCTTTTAGAGGGTCTCACCCAGCTGGACACCACTGGTCCATTGTTTAACACCCCATCACCATGAGTGGCTAATTAGGAACAACACCTCCACATCAACAAGTTCTAGCTGTAAGATTATTTACATGTTTTCCTCTGTTCTCCCAGGATATGTTTTGAGAAAAACTGATCTCTTCAACAGCCCAGGAGAACCAGCAGCAGGCCAGGAGGCCAAAATGAGACCCAGAGAGCACAGTTGCAGGCACAGACAGAGCCCTCCAACAAAGCCTCCCTGGGACAGCAGCACTGCAGACACTCCTGGCATCACGAAAAACTGGCTTCAGACCTCCTGCCTTCAGACCAGCTAATAAATTCCACCCACATCCCAACTTTAACGTGGAACTGGACCTACAAGTTTGTTTAGGTGTTAAAAGAGAGATTCCCAGCTTGTCCCAAAATCCCAAGTCAGATATAAATTCAGGAACAGGGAGCATTTGGATCCGGGTCCCTCTGGGACTGTGGTTTCTCTTTAAAGGTTTGCACCACACCGAGTGACAAATCTGTGTTTTCACCACAGGGAAGGTTTGCCAGCAGAGAAATTCAACAAGGCCTTGGTTAGAAATGCAATCCCCCAGCCCCACCTTCACGTCGAGGCATGGATTTGCTATTCCAAGCTGAACTACAACACATTTTCAAACAATCTCTACTATTTCACTTGGAAAAACAGCACTTGGAGCACAGATTGCAGGGCTGATGGATTTCAGTGGCAATTCTACTTCTCTTGCATTGAGTGATGTGCTGACAGATGTTAATAGGAACAGGCATGCAATTTGGATTTAGACTACATGAACTTAACAACACTTATCAGGGCCTAAACTTGACAAAACTATATATAATAAACTTGACAAAACAATATTAAATAACATATTTTAAACTGAGCAATACTTAAAATTAGCCTTGCTTAAATTTAACAGAATTCATCTTAACATTACCAGAATACTTAAAACAATAAAATATAATAACATTATTCAAACCTAAATATCGTAAATGACTTTCATTAAAAATCCACTTCTATTTTTACTTCCCATTGTGATAGTGGGTCTTTTCCCCATCCTGTAAGGGGTTCCTGAACAAGAAAAGGATGAACAAAATAAACATGGAGAAGCCAACCTCCCTCATTTCAGGAGTGGCCCCTTCAGTGCAGAACTGGGAAGGGAAAGGCAGATAAATACAGAAATATTTCATTTATTATTGTGCTCCTGAAGAACTGTGAACACAGAGAAAACTGCCCTGCTCGGGGACTCACTCGGGCACCTGACACAGATCTTTGGGTTCTTTAGAATTTGTCCAAGCTGTTCTTGTTCAGTGCACCCTTACAAGATGTAGCAGGAATTCTGTATTCCAGGTGGGTCACAAGCTTTTCCCACCAACTCCTCATCCCTCATCCAACAAGACACATTTGCCAACAGCTCTTGAAGGGAAATTAAACTTATTTAATTTCTAAACCCCCAAACCATTCAGCCAGACTTTCAAACAATGCACCAAGAAATGGTGCTCCTCCAAATATTCCTCATGGAAACATTATCTAGGAGCTGGAAAAAGCCACAGGGAGCTTGTTCTGCGAGGGGCCCCATGGAAATCTTCACCTGCCCAGCTCTGCCTGTTTGCTTTCCCACCTCCCACTCTTTCCAAAGCCATTTCAGCCACCTGAGAGAAACAGCTCAGATAAAAGGGGCTGGGATTTTCTGCATCACAGGGAGAGAACTGAACCTTTGCCATATGCAAAGGGAGAGCAAAATGCAAAATCTCATTCCAAACCTGCACCAGCCCAACTGCATTTGACTTCTAAATGAGGATTTCATGGAATCCCAGAAGGGTTGGGGTTGGAAGGGACTTGAAAACTCATCCAGTTCCCTGCCATGTGCAGGGGCACCTTCAGCTGCTCCAACCTGGCCTTGGACACTTCAGGGATCCAGGGGCAGCCTCAGCTTCTCTGGGAAATCCATCCCAGCCCCTCCCCACCCTCCCAGGGAAAAAATCCCATCCAAAAATCCCATCTAACCCTGCCCTCTGTCACTCTGAAGCCCTGTCACTACGTGCTGTCATAAATTTTTGTAAACCTGCCATTTGGAGCTTTAAATACAAAATCCAACAGAACTTTGGCCTTATATTTTCTGGAATATTAATGTGAAAGCAACTGGGGAAACACAGGGCCCATTTCTTATTTTTAATGAATATATTCACCCCAAGAAGGCTGAGCTTGAAATTGGGAAGAAATGGTAAATTTTCCCTATTAGTGGAGTTGTTAGACTTGCAATGCAGGGCTGCATTTCTGTGTCCTAGGCTGGATTTTGGGATATCAGCCTGCATTTCTGTGTCCTAGGCTGGATTTCTGTGTCCTAGGCTGGATTTCTGGATATCAGCCTGCATTTCTGTGTCCTAAGCTGGATTTCTGTGTCCTAGGCTGGATTTCTGGGTATCAGGCTGCATTTCTGTGTCCTAGGCTGGATTTCTGGATATCTGCTGGATTTCTGTGTCCTAGGCTGGATTTCTGGGTATCAGGCTGCATTTCTGGGTGTATTTCTGTGTCATGCTCAGCCTGGGACACACTGCAGGGCTGCAAAACACTCCTCCCAAATCCTGTCAGAGAAGCAAAAGCCATTTGCCACATCAAGATCAAAATCATGAGAGGATCCCAAACTCACTGTGCTGACAAGCACCAAAATCTGAAGAGCTACAGTTCAGACTCAGAGCAGATTTTTAGGAATCAGAGCAGATTTTTAGGAATCAGAGCAGATTTTCAGGAGTCAGAGCAGATTTTTAAGAATCAGAGCAGTTTTTCAGGAGTCAGGCTCTGAACTGACTCAAGCTGAGCTAACACTGGGAACAGGGAAACCCTAAAGTTTGATTTTCTTGCTGCTTTTTCTTCCAAACACAGAGCAGAGCATCTGAACAGCTCCAACTCAGCCAATCCACCCCTTGATCCCCCAGAGAGCTTCCTAAATCCCACTTTTTGCAGGAGGACACCCAGAGCACCTCTCAAGAGTGAAACTCCCCTTTGTCACTCCCTGATTCTGAGTTCACTGAGACATTTCTGCTGCTCCTTGGCACAGCCAGATAAGGAGAGCTCCAACCCCAGTGGCTTTGGAACAGAGCAATTCTTTATTACAGCTGTGTTCCTGGTTCCTGTCTTTACTCATTTTCTCTCAGAGGCTGGGCAAGACCAGCAGCTTTACCAGCAGCACTTCCCAGTGGTTAGCCAGGAGCTGATTTCTTAATTACTGATGCCTGGAGCTCAAAGAGAGCAACAGAAGCTATTAAAAGGAGACAGCAGGGATGAGAAGGAGGGCAGGGAGGTGGTGGGGATGGGAATTAAACACAGAGCAGTTGTTGAAATTAGCTCAAAGACATCCTGAGTGCCTCATCCTCAGGCAAAGGTCTCGCTGTTCAAAGCCAGCATCCAACAAGCCACTAAAAATCCCTTCAGAAAGTCAGTCTGGTGTGGAAATCACAAACACACATCAAGTAACTCTGTCTCACAGCCTCTTGAAGAGCTTAGGACAACTTCAGTAGCTCTGAATTTTCTAATGCACCTCCTGACCACGTCCTGAGCCAGTGTTTTCCAAAGGAGATCTGTCCCTAAGAAAACTCAGGTTTAATAAAAGTCCCAATTTTACATCCTGCCTCACAGAACACCCCTTGAGATGGTATCTGACATCTGCCCTCAGAGCTGAACACTTGGGAGACTAAATCACATTTGGAGAGCAATAATACATTTCCAAGAGCATTTTGTTTGGCATTGGAATTTCTGTCCCTGCTATCCTTAGAGAAAAGGCTGCCTAAGGACTCCTGAGCTGCCAGATGTGCACATCTCTGCTGGTTTTATTTATTGGACTGGGCTGTTGTACGGAAAAGGAAAATATCTTAAAAACCACGAACATGTGAACCTGAGAAACCTGCAAGGAAAAGTGAATTCTAGGACTATTTAAATGAATTTTGAAGCAAATGCAGTTACCAAGAGCCAGGTTTTCCAAGAGCTGACACCATTTAGTGCTGTGCCACCATCCCTTAACCCCAGGGTCCTGAAAGCTGACGAGAACATCCCACTAGTGCACAGTTCTGAATCCATGCCCTGATTTGGATGACATTGCTGCAAAGGAATCAAAACCCAGAGAGCTCTAATGATGCTGCTCAGGCTGCTCTGAGAGCTCCCAGTGCCCCAGTTATTAAGTGACATCTCCTAAAGCCTCTCCTCAGTTTGGGAGCCAGGGACAAATCAGCACTGCAAGCAGCCCTGGGGAGAAAGGGAGCAGGGAACAGTAAGACCCAAAAGGTTCTAGGACTATAAAAAAGAAGAAGAGTCTTCTTTTTGCTTAATTTGAAGCAACACATTTTATTGGAATGACAGACTCAAGGTTGTCAAAACCAATTCCATCCAACCTTTAGTCAGTTTGCCAGGCTTGGCTACAGAATTATGTCATGAATTTATTCTTGTACCCAGCAGATCTCAAGCTGTGGGCACAGAGAGTGATTTTTAATTTCTACTCACTCATTTTCTATTGCTTTCACTTTTATTTCAGGAAAAGGAAGATGTGTGCAGACCAAATGTGCAAAGGGGGGGATCAAATCTCCTTCTTTTCACCACGTTTTACTTTAAAGCCCATTATTTGCTGTTCCACCATCTTCTCATTCAACAAAAAACCCCAAACCCCTCCATTTTTTTCTGTCCTTATATTATTTACCTTTTATTTAGGTTTGATGGGAATTCTCCAGAGTAAGGACTCCTTTCTTACTAGGAGCTTATAAAACATGGCACCCACCTCCACTGAGCAAACCTTTTGTATTCATTTCTGACATTTTTTTCACCACTTTGAAGAGCAAGTGCCACCAGCAGCAGGGCAAAGGTGTCCCCACAAAACTCCCTGCCAAGGAGATGCCTCTTCAACCCCCATTTGTACCCTCCAACACCCCAAATTCCCAGTTCTTTTTATTATTTTTGGTTAGTCACACCAGTGAGGTCAGCTTGGCACGGGGGACTGCAAAGCTGCCCTGCAGCAAAGGATAATTCCCAGTTTTATCTGCAATTCCTTCCTGGTAATTTGGCCTGAGCAGGAGGGAGGGCTGGGGGAGGGCTAGCAAAGACAAAAATAAGCAGATGACAAATTTGCTTATTAGCCACACTGAATAGGAGCTGCATTAGAAAAGGAGAAGGAGGGAGGAGAGATGAAAAGCAGGATGTGAGAGAAGCAGGAGCTGGAACAGCCTGGAGAATGTCAAGCATGAAATGCAGCCCCTGCTGTGACAATCTGAAAGGCAGAAAGGCAGAGGTTTTAAATATTAACTATTTGATTGCTCTGCTTCAGATGCATCCAGCTGATAGCACAGCACTTCCACATTCCCTCCAGGTGATTTTTCCCAACCAGAGACCTCAACCAACACACAAATTCAGTCTGCACTGAAAACCTGCCTGGAGAATGGCAATTTCCATCCCCCTTGTGAAACCATCCATCACCAAAAAGCTCTTCCCAAGGCTGCAGCTGCACAGGCCCAGCTCGGGGTTCACCTTGGCTCCAAACCCTCCTGTGAGAATCTAAAAAGCAAAAGACCCCAGAAAGTGCCAAAAAGCCTCAGAAAGTAGACAGAAAACTGAGAAAAGGCTGAGAATCCCAAAACTTTCCCATGGAAAGTCAAGGAATTAGGAGATAAGTAAATACTTTTATATTTATTATAAGGTACAAGAACAAGAACTGATTACTGGCTCAGGATGTGAAATGTCCTAGATATTTGCTTTACAAAGATAGAAAAATCAATCTTAAATAACCAATTATTGTGTATTGTTTCTTAGGTTTATAGAAGCCTTTTGTTCACACCAGCCCACGTGGGTTCTTTTCTGATTTGCTGGAGTAATGTGACACTAAACTTCTTCTTGGAAACTATTAGTTGAGAAAAAACCTGTAAAATGTTATGCTTTAGTTGTTTTTTGTCTCTAATCGAACTTTGCATAGATTTTGTTGCTTTCTTGTGTCTCTTGCTTATTACTTGTATGATACAGACAAATAATAAATCCTAAGTCTGCAAACTGGACAGGTTCCTGTGGCAACAGGACACGAAATGAAGAGATGCAGACTCTGTGAAGTTCAGACAGCCAATAATCTAACTTGATTCAAATCTGACTCCTTTCCTAGTTTTTTAAACACGCCCAGTGATGGGTGGGCAAAGCGAACACCTCTCCAATCACATTGGTCAAACAGATGTCCATGAGGAGCTCTCCTCCTCTGAGGAATGAAAACAAAGATAAAACTAAGCACAAACAAGGCTCTTATTGACAACAAAACCACGAGCAAAGAATTTCTAAAAGTAAAACCATCAGAAGGCAGAAAACCAGGGTGACAGGTTCCCATCTCATTTTTGAGATACAGAGAGATCCAGCAGGCCCAGGACCTGGCAGATCCAGGCCTGGGAAGGCCCAGCCTGTGC
>WAAE01012600.1:0-11198 GCA_013400495.1 Nicator chloris | reverse complement strand
TGGTGAGGGACTTGGAACACAGCCCTGTGAGGAATGACTGAGGGAGCTGGGGTTGTTCAGCCTGGAGAAAAGGACACTCAGGGGTGACCTTATCACTCTACAACCTCCTGAAAGGTGGCTGTAGCCAGGTGGGGGTTGGTCTCTTTCTCCAGGCAGCAACTGACAGAACGAGAGGACACAGCCTTAAGCTATGCCAAGGGAAATTTAGGTTGTACACTAGGAAAACGTTTTTAATGGAAAGAGTGATAAAGTACTGGAATGGCCTGCCCAGGGAGGTGGTGGAGTCACCATCCCTGGATGTGTTTAAAAAAAGACTGGATGTGGCACTTGGTGCTGTGGTTTAGTTGAGGTGTTGGGGCATGGGATGGACTTGATGATCTTGAAGGTCTCTTCCAACCTAATGATTCTGTGATTCTGTGAATTCAGTTAATATCTCTGAGTTGAGCCTGCTTTGCTCATGATGGTGTTTGGTGAATGCTCTCTCTCTGTCCTTGTCTCAGCCCATGAACCCTTTGTTGTATTTTCTCTCGCCTGTCCATCTGTGGAGGGGAGTGATGGAGAGACTTTGGTGGGTGCCTGGAATCCAGTCATGGTCAACCTGCTACACTTTGAAATTAGCAAATATTTTCTTCCATATTTCAAATAAAAATAGTTTACTTTGCAAAAAAAACCAACTAAAATATATACATAACATAAACACAAATTCCTGACAAGTTTCTTTACTGATGCCTATCCTGCAAACCAAACCCAAAACCTGACAAAAAAAGCAAACTAAAAAACCACCTTAAAATTTCCACATTTATAGTGCAAATTAAATTGCAGTTTTTCCTTCAGTGTATTCATATACTTTAAGTAAACTGAAGGAATAAGAAAAGATAAAGGTGACTCAAGATAAAACAAGAAAAGATGTTGAAGGCTTTATTGGAAATGCCAGAATATGTTTATTCATAGACTTCTCAGAAACAGTATTCCTGTCTGTGTACTGTGCACAAAAAGGTTTGCAAAAATACTTTTGTATTCCTGAAGTTTTAGCATATGTTATGATGCAAGATGATTGGCATCTCCCAGTTATCCAATTTTCTTTTAAAAAATATTCTACAATTAATCTTATTTGTTGCCACCTCCAAATTTCCTCAAAATATTTTTCTCTTGGTAGGAGTACACGTGAGGGCTACCATTGCTTTATGTGAAGCTTAGATATTTTTTAGTTTATAACAATTATTCTGGGGAAATTATCACAACCTTGTGATGCTTTTGTGCTTAAAGAACTCCTTCCTATCCTAAATAGTATAGGGAGAATATTTTTCTATCAGTTTTACTCTATTCAAAGTATTTCAGAACTTAAATACTAATAATGCACTGGAAAAATAAGATGTTTCTGTATCAGTTATGATTTTTCCTAGTAACTTAACTCATAATTGATTTCCTCCTTAAGAACAGATTCACCAACAGGCTAAAGGAAGTAGACCATGCCAGCCACCTGAGCTGGGTTTTTTTGGTTGTTCTGCCTCTAAATAGCCAAAGCACATTGATGATACGTAAGATCCTAATTTTGAAATATTACTGACATCAGCATGTTGTATGAGGGCAAAAGGGAGAGCTCAATCTGCAAGTCATAATTTCTATAAGCTCTATGGATGTGCATTGCTACATTTTTTTTCTCTATGGTGCTGCTTCCCCAGCAGAGGGAATGGTGTGAGAGGGAGCTCCTCAGGAACTGTGCACAGATAGTATGTGGCCAAGTGATTTTTAAATGTCGTGAAAATGGAGCTGAGTACTCCCCACATCCCATTTCTAATGCCTTTACTCAGTCTCCCTCAGACTCTGGATTACTACAAAACACCAGAAATTCTGCATAAACATTTGATTGACTCATTAGCTCTGATGTCACAATTACCTACCAGTATTTAGTTTTGCTGTCGTTGTCAAGTAAAATTAACTGTATAATGAGAGAGACTAAATTTAACTTTTCTTCTTCTTGAGAAGAGGATTATTTACAGAAATTCCCCAGCTATCAGAAATAAACTTCAAGAATGCATAATATTTTCTTTTTTGAGGTCATTAGCTGAAAAAGACGGACATATGCTAAATGGACCGACACTTTTCTTACGGGAGTGAAATTTTAATTAACCTTAACTCAGATTAATTAACTACCTTGTAGTCTCACAAAAAAAATTAATCGTTCTCACAGGCTGAGTAGTAATTTCAGGGATAATGCATTACATTCATTGCTTACAGCAAAAGACTTTGCAAGATGTCATTTGGTCAGTCCAAGTAGTGCAACAATTGAGATTCTCTCTGAGGTTTCTCTGGGCTGAACGGTCCCACACTCAGCTTTTCCTCATAGGAGAGATGCTTCAATCCCTTCCCTTTCTTTGTGGCCCTCCCCTGGACTCTCTCCAGTTTTTGTTTTTTCCATCTCTCTCGTGCTGTGAGCCCAGCAGTACTCCAGGTGTGACCTCACCATGCTGAATAGAGGCTCAGCATCACCTGGCATGATTGCACACAGCACAAAGCTTTGAGAAATTCAGTCTGGTTTGTCTGTTTTCAGCCACATAAAATACCCTGCCTGGCCTCCAGCTCCCAGCTAGAGGACAGCAGGTCTCTCTTGGGTCAAAAGTGAGATCTGGCAACTTTGTAAGACTGTTTGGATGCCTGCATGGTAATGAATGCTATGTTTAAGCAATTGACTCTTTTCTCCACTTTTTGGTTTCATGGGTTTGTTTTTTGTTTGTTTTTTTTTTTTCCATTTTATCCTTAAACTTTTTAACTTGCTTAAAAAAAATAGAAAAAAAAATTATCACTAATTGCTCTTGAGAGCTGCTGGTTTTTTACTTGTAATGCTTATTTATCCCAGAATTTTTTTTAAATTCTAAAAGAATGTCACCATACTTTCTATTTCTTGTGTTTTAGGATCTCATCTCCCTTCAAAATATCAAGCATTTTGAATAGCAGCTAACCAGAAAATAATAACCTGACACTTGAAATATATCAGAAGTCAGTAATTTGCTGCAAATAAATTATCATCTCCTCTTCTGTAATACATTTGCTTTCCCAACCCCCTGAATCCAGCATTGGCTGCGACCCTGTGGCCCTAACTGCTGGACCTTTGGGTGCAGCATTCCTTCCAAAGGGCATCATCTTCCTGTGGAATGCAGATCTGTGCTACTACCCACCAGGCATTCTTTGTGATATTAAAGTAATTGTAGAGTGTAACAGAATTTTAGGTTTATACAAACAGCTATACTGAATCCTGTTGCATGTGCCTGCATGTGCCATCCCACCATTATAGCAAATACTAACTCACTGCTGGGGCAGCAGTATTTTTTTACTGTTTTGAGGCAGCAGACTACAAACTGTTTGAATCCAAGTAATGACCTACCAGTAGGATCTTGGCTATTCATGCTTTAAATGTATTTTTAGTGAATAGACCTTTAAGAAATCAATGAAAGCTCTGAAATGGTCATTTTTCAAATGGCTAATCTCTTCTTCAGCTTTTCCGTTGTATCAGATATCAGGATCATTTCAGGCTGAAGCACAAACTACTTTTTTCTCTCAGAAAAATCTTTTATTTCTTTTTTTTTATCTCAAGATTCAGCTTTAGTTACTGGATTTGGACAGCCCTTGGAATTTACATACCCAAGACCTTCCAGATGACTTTGAATTCCTTAGAAAGACATGGAAAAGGAAGTTAAAGATATTAATTATTAGTACCTATTTCTTGTAGCTTTCACATACACAGATCTCCCATCAACTTAGACTTATTTTCACCATCTATGTCACCAGTGAGTATAATTTATTTGTAGGCTTTATGAAGTACAAATTGTAGGCATAGTTCTGATATGTCACTTTCAGAACAACATCAAGAAAAGAAAAAAATAATCTCAAGAGTCGGGTTTTGGGGTTTCTTTTAAATGTTTAAATACTGAATGTTTTCCAGAGACAGAACAGTATTAGACATATAAAGTAACCCCCTGGAAACGGAGTCACCTCTACCTTTTTCACTGCAAATGCTGGCTTCTTATTGCATCATTTGGTGTGGTTCTTGGAATCTATTATTCTCTTACACACTGATCATATTCTAGATATGTGGCGTTATACTAATAACTAAAAACTAACTAATAACTAAAATACCAATACCCTGGTGCTGTACTGAGCTGTGGATGAAGGAATTTTGTGTTGTTTTAGTGCCCCCGTGGAATATTTGAATTTAGGAGGGGTTTTAGCTCTCTTAGAGTACAGATGGAGGGATCCACCTCTGTAGGTTCAAAATCTACATGTGTCAGTGATGTATATCAGAGCTATAAATTCACCTATTACTTTATTTTCATAATAGAAGTAATAAAATGTCTTGCCATAATGATTTTAAGCAGCAATCCTTGACTTGCCAGATTCCATGCATGGTATTGGGTATTTAAATTAAAATAATGCTCAGAAAATACTGTTTGAAAAATGGCATTATAAAAATGTAGAGTGTATTGTATCTTCGGTTCACATATTTCACAAGTTTCCGCTGTTTTGTTCTCATTAATCAGAGGAAAATGTTTCAAAAATCAATCAATTTATGAAGTCATTCCAGAAGTACATACTTGTACATTTCCTTCTTTTTATTATTTTTAAACAAGGATTTATTTAAAGGAATGATTGACAAGGTTAATGACATAAAGGGAACACTTTTAGAAGGGTATTTGACTGGATTTTTAAATATTTCTGCCATTGATTATCATATTTTCACCAGTTACTGCAAGGTTTTCTATTATGCTTTAATCTACTTTTCTGGAAGTATTTTTAAAATTAGGAAATGGAATGACTCATTAGATTTGACGCTTAAATATTTCAAACAGCAAATTTTTCTTTGGGGATGGTTAATAAACTGGATTTTGGGATGGAAATTGGAATTTATCATCCATGCATCTATTACCAATTCATCACTGAAATTTGGATGACCTTTAGTTACACAGCCAAATTTGCTGAAGTGTAGCTTGCTGAGCATGTTTGTGTAACACTAAAACCAAATTCAATCTTTGGGGCTTTTGTCCATGAGAAGAACAACAAAAACAAAGCCATATGGCCTTTCTTAAATGAAGACATCTAGTGTATTTTATGTTATGGTTATATCTAATCTAGGAATGAATTTTGTTATAGAAGGAAATGAATTATAGGTAAATTAATCCTACTAATAAACTCTTATCAATTGTGCTGGTTGCAGGCCTCCTTCACCTCTCAGAAGAGCCAGAGAGGAACAACCAGTGCACCTGAGGACTTTTCCTCATCTTTCAAGGTTCTGTGCCAGTGGAGAGCCATGCACTGCTCCATCAGCCAGGGGCACACCCCGAGGTGCAGAGCACAGGGGGCTGCTGCCCATGAGCCGACTGGCAAGCAGCTCTTTAGGCTAAAGAAAAACACTGCAAAATTCCTGAGTCGTCTCTGGGCACCTCGGCAGATTTGCAGCTCCTGGGGAAACTTTTAAGTGCTCTTCAGGCATCAGTGCAGTATCAAGCCAGCTGATACTCCAGGAGTATCAGCTGTGGGATTTCTGTGGGATTTCTCTGTGGGATTCCTGCCCCAGGACTGTCCAGAAGCAGGATGCAGCTCCCTCCAGCAGTCACCTCCTGACAATTTGTGAAAGACTGATGAAGGCACGGCACAGCTAAGACAAAGATCTTCCATGTACCTCTTTGTCCCAAAAGGTACATGAAGGCACGGCACAGCTAAGACAAAGATCTTCCATGTACCTCTTTGTCCCAAAAGGTTTGCATTGAAAGATTATCATTCCCATGGGCCAAAGGTGATCTCGTCCTGCCACAAACCCTGCAGTCCAAAATTCCCAGAGGGATATGGTCATTTTTTGTGTCAAAGGAAAGAAAAGCACAGATTGTAGACATCAGTCCATTACAGGTGTCCTTCTGCCACACCTAGAGCAGCCTTTTGTCTGTGATTTCAATATCCATGGTGGGCAATAATGTCCACAGGTGATGTTGTAAGGAAGGACAGATTTGAAGAATCAGCATCTGGTGTTTTGATCTGTCAATGTAGACACAATTCTCGTTGCCAAAACCAGATTTCTGTGGTAGCAATGATAGCAAGTTTATAATACCCTGAATACAATAAATGTAGGCTGGATTAGGGGTGATTAAATCTGGTGATCTGTGGAACCTAAAAATAGATATAAGTGCTTGATATTTGGATGCGTGTCCATACACCATACAGAACTGTCAGCACACTTTTAAAGGGAAATAACACACTATGCATTTATTCACATCAGCTTCCTAGTTAGAAATGCCTTTCAGGCAGTGCCTCTTTCAAGGTGAAAAACAACTATAACACCAAACTTATCTCATTATTAGATCTTCCATAGATATTTTGGTCCTGTGCACTGCAAAAACAAAAGATGATGGAATTTCTTTGAAGAACCTAGGAAGGACCAACAGTATTACATAAAAAAAGAAGTTCAGATAAAAGTGAAGCTTTGCAATGTCTTGTTCCACAGAGCTGGCCACACACAAATATTGAATGAGAGGCTGAGCCAATTAAAGACACAAAGTCCTTGCACCTTGTGAAGTGAAGAAATGCAAACTGGGAAGCTAAAATAGGAGATGTCAAACTAATATTTAAATGTATAAACAAACATGTGCAACAGTCTGAATAAGTAAATAATTTATCTGGTAATTGCAGAGACGAGACACATTCATGACAATGTCCTTTTCTGTTGTTATTGTAAAAGTGAAAATGTATATTTATTTATTTTAACATCTTTACACAAAGAAAGGGAAAGGAGGAAGCCTGACTTTCATCTGGTAAGTATTGAACCAAAGTGATCTACAGAGATGTTGCTTCTTTAGACTTATTGTCTTATTATTGATTTCAAAAATAGTATTACTATTAATATGGATAATGAATAATAATGGATAATAATGGATAATTAGTAGCAGGTGAGAACAGCAGGTGATCTGGGAAGTGGCTTTAGAAATCCCAGGTGTTGAGCCCTGACAGATAATGCTGAAATTCAGCTGCAGGAAGGGAAGGCAATTCCCAGCTGTGGCGTCCAGATGGACACTAGAATTAGAATTTTGTTTTATAAGCCAGCTCTATGGTTTCACAAAAAAAAAAAAGGCTAAAAATGGTTTAAAAGATGTGTAAAGAGTTGAGATGGTAGCTCAGTTTGTTTGAAGATACCCCATAAAGTGGATTCTGACAGCAGCTAAACCTAGAGTTTTCTGTTTACTGCAAAGTTAAATCTTGTAGGCTGTAAGGACACAAAGATTTGAGGAGAGGCAGATGAGTTTGTCTGGTTATCACAGTCTGGCAAATAGTGAAGGAAGAAATCCTGTGACAAGTAAGGGCAAGAGATTTTTCCAGTTTAGATTTTCATCACATGATCTTTGTGTTCTTGAAGGACTTTCAAGAGGGTTCATGTTGTCTGTGAATTTGGTCTGGAAGGAGCCTTACAGCTCCACTGGTACTGTTCAGTAAAAATGCAACCATGGTGAAACAAAGAGATTTTGTTTAAGCTTTGTGCTGCAAGGTGTTGCTGGAAGATGTGATGCACAGTTTTTTGTGCAAAATCTTGCAGGACAAAACTTCACATGGCTGAAAACCTCTGTGTTTGGGCAGTCATAATCAAAGAAAGATATTTGCAAACTTTTCTTTTGAAAGAAGAAAAAAATCCAACACTCCTGATATCTGGACACGTGGAACAATTGTGTGAAGAAAAAAGAAGTTTAATTTAAACAGGATTATTTTAAAGCAGAATTTCAGAATATGATGGAATTGCTTAAACATTATTTCTCATATATAGAGAGACCATAAATACTTTTAGGAAAATACCTTCTAAAAAGTACCTCTTTTATGCCTAAACACATTTTTGCTCAAAAGTATAAGACTGAAAAAATGGCGTGTAACAAGTATGACTGTTACTGATACTTTTAGGGTTGTTAATAATACACCTGAAAATAGTAAATGGTAAAATACAAATACTAATAGAAAATAGTAAATGGAGTAACCTCAAAAATGAAGTTATCTTGCAAGATTAACTGCATGGGCCATCCCAGATTAAGTAACGGAAAATATTGGATTTATGGCAGTAGTTGGTAATTTACAGGGTATCTTTTATTTCATTACATAAAATGAAAGGATACCAATATCCTTCTCTTAGTGCAGATCATTTGTAATGTATGTTACATCACAAGCTTTTACTTCACCTAAGACTATATCTGAGCACTATTTTTTATTCTATTTTTGAAAGTTCTGTAGCAAATCATCCACAGTATTTTATTTATTTATGCCTTCCCTCAAATAGTCCTTGCTTCAGTATCTTCATTTCAAAATGAAATAAAAGTTTAGTGGGCCATGTCTGGGATATGCTTGTGTCTAATAATTTCATTAGCTTTTCCCTGATGAATTTTGTAGACTTCACTTCTTCCACTGAGATGGGCTTACATGGATCAATTAAGTGCAGTCATTCCCTAAGTGGAAAATCAAATTAAATGCAAGACAGGAAAATAGAATTGTTAAACTATGGCACTCTGCTGTGAGATTGGAGTGAGTTTGTGAGGAGAGCAGTCATCCTTGGAAGACGTTACTGTCCAGTTTTGTTTTCCTTTCTTGTCCATGTAATCTGATGCCTGAAATACTGACAGCTCTTGGTGCTTTAACAGTTGCTGCCACGGGCAGAGCTGACCTGTTGATCCTACTGGGGGAAAAGCCTGGTTGTGCCTTTCCTCCTCCCAAAAAGGAGAACCTAGAGTGTTTCATTGAAATCTGCTGGGAAAGGCAGTCCTGTCTTCTGGCATTGACCCAGGAAAGCGCTTAGGGCAAAAGGAATTCCTCTTTTGTCTTGCCTGTAAATGATGGACCAAACCAGACAGTGGGACCTCAGGCTCATACTGCTGCTTTGCACATGGACTCCTGAAAACAATTTCTGTGCATTCAGTGAAACAAACCAAAACTCTTAACTTGTATATTCACAGAGAAACTGACTGAATATAATCCCATCTTATCTATAAAATAGATTTTTTTTTAACATTTGGGGTTTTTTTACTGATTTGGAGACATTTCCCAATTAAATAAGTAGCTGTTAAATACCTGGCACATGTTCTGATATTATGCCACAATATGCATATTTGAAAGGCCATGTGAATAAATGCCTAAAGAAGAGAGATAAATAAGCTTTACAATGTTTCCCTGTCTTTACTAACTACACCAAGCACTGTGCATTGGAAAATATGTCAACTCCCCCATAAACAGTTTTTGACTCCTACAGAGGATTTTTCTTAGTCTCTTTTCTTGTACAGAAATTAAGTTCGGAGCTGTGAGTGTGGATAAAGCCTTAGGGCTTGTTGGACTCCAGCTGAGATGCCTAAGGCACAGAGACTGAGATATTACCCACTGATTAGAAAGGAATGTTCTAATTTGAGGCTTGGAGTTCAAGTGCTCTTTCATTTAGTTTGACATCCTCCTTGTTTGTCTTTCCGGCATCATGCCACAGATTTTGCTGAAGCTTCTCTCTCTTAGTAAAAATAAATCAAAAAAGCTTCATATTGTTTAAGAATGCAGGTTTGTCATTAAAGGTGATGCAATTGATGCCATCTGGATGACAGAATTCAGATATCATTGGATAGCACTGGAGAAATCGCCACACATTCAATGTTCTCTCTAGATTTTTCTGCATTACTCATTCTTAGGGCATAAAATGAAAAATGTTTTTCTATTAGGAGAAATCAGTGAGTTCTCATTTATGAAAGCAATTCACCTGCAGTGTGGAAATTGAGAACTGTTTGTTTGCTCATCTGGTTTTTACACCTTTCTAATATCTGTGTGTATGTAACCTAAGTGGGAGATGGGTCTGTTTTAACTTACAAAGCCATCCTGAACATTGGACTTTTATCAGAAGTTTACTCAAAGTTAGGAGTTATTTATGGTTTGGAAACAACTTCTGAAAAGCTGCTGTTCAAAACGGGAGAGAGGCACAGACACTGAAGTAGAGTTCCTTCTGAAGGTACTGTACTGTCTCCGAGATCCTTTAGGGATCTGTTCCAAATATCTGAGGTTCCCAATTAGCTTGAAAAAATACCCGAAGTAAACTCATGCCATGGTGTCATTTAGGTCATAATTTCATATCAAAATATCCTGTAGTGGTTATTCTGCATGCTGGAAGCAGAAATGTTCCATGTTGCTGAAGAATATTTTCGCTTAGCGGTGAATGGTTACTCGAAATTAAGCAGACAAGAAGACTGAATAATGCATAAGATCTGTGACACAAGCAGAAATATAATTCCTTTTTCCAGGACCACACTCTAATGCTTTATCCATAAGATTATCTTTTGCTGTCAAGATCATTTATCTAAAAATGGAACAGTAGAACGAGAAAAGATAGAAGGGAAATCAAAGGAGTTATGGAATGGTTTCTGTATGAAGAATAATTTTATAGACAAGGACCCTTCAGAATGAAAGAGAGAGCAATGAAGGGGGAATATGACATAAGACTGTAAAATCAATGCTCCAACAAAGAAAATGAAGGATGTCTCTCATAAGAAAGGAGGGAGTGATTGCCAACTGGAACAAAGTAGATGCCTGTTCACATAATGGGTGGTTAAAGAGTGAATCACATTGCCATAGGGTGTTGTGGCATTACACTGGTTCTAAAATGATCACAAACATTGATGAGATAAAAACCAAGCAAGAGCTATTAAATATAACTAATTTAAGCACAAAGGTGTCAGTAAAGATTCATTATTTATATTTAATATTTATTCTGTCTCAGAAAATCCATAAAACATAGCAAACTGGAGGCTGCCAGAGAATCCAGCAGAGTTTGAGTACTCCGTCCCTGAGTGCTTCTACAAGCATCCTCTGCTGGCCACCCTGAAAAGAGGGGACACTGAGCTAGACATAATTTTGGAATGCATTTTTACTAGGAATGATTGTGTAGGGTGCTGCTGACACATTAAACAAGATATTAGAATGAGAAAATCAAATGTTTATATCTAAATGTTTAAAATTAAGTATGGAATGCACATATAGCATTTGTTATTTTGATAATCTTACCCTGAAAAATGTGACAGGGATACAAATGATAAGGCTATAAAGCTGTAACAGAGTGTCCAAAGGAGGGCCATGAGGATGGTGAGGGGATCAGGAGGGAGCAGCTGAGGTCACTTTGCCTGTTCAGTCTGAGGAAGAGGAGTCTGAGGGGAGAC